>JAODJU010000038.1:4974523-4989379 GCA_026776725.1 Gnathonemus echidnorhynchus
ACAGTGTAGCCGCGTACCCTACACCGCAGCCTACACCTCAGAAATGTAACTACAGGCATCAGGCTACAGTGTAGCCGTGTACCCTACACCGCAGCCTACACCCCAGAAATATAATTACAGCCGTCAGGCTACAGTGTAGCTACGTACCCTATGCCGGAGCCTATACCCCAGAAATGTAATTACAGCCGTTAGGCTACAGTGTAGCCATGTACCCTACACCGCAGCCTACACCGTAGCCTGATGCGCATCTCCCCAGAAATGTAAATACAGGCGTCAGGCAAAGGCATAGACACATACCTGACACTGCAGCTACAGGCATCAGGCTACAGCAGGCTGCAGCGTGTGCAATCGTGGCTATGTCGCTGGAGAGAGTGTAGATCTAGGGTGGGGAACCTAATCCATGGAGAGCCCATGTAGGTGCAGGTTTCTGGGATGACCTCTCACTCAGAATGAGACAGACCAGGAAGGAAACAAACACCAGGATTGCCAGGATTCTCTATTGGAAGGGATCTTCTAGAAGATGGATGGAGGTGAAGTAAGCCTGCATCATGCACTGCAAAATAATATAAATGTTTTGTTTTCTTGTACCTCTCCTCTGTTTCATGCAGGCTGTTTTGTAGCAATTTAAAATGACAATGGATGTTTGAATGTAACAAAATAATCAATGTAATGTACCAAAACAAAACGTTAATTGCTACTTTTTCAAGGAATGACAACTTTCATTATTGATTGAGGTGTGTGAAGCTCCACATGAGAGTTTATGGTAACTCTCAGTGACTCCTTACTTTGTTTAATGTTAATGTGTAACTCTAAAAATATCCATCCAGCAGTCCTTCTTCCAAAACTGGAAAAATGAAGAACGAGCAAACATACAAACAATTATCAAACTTAAAACAGATAAATACCCAGACTACTATATCTTCTAATTGTGTGCAGCTAGATTTTGATATTAGTTTTAAAACCATTCAAGGCCAAATTCTGTTTTTTAAATAAATATCCTGAATTGCTTAGTTCAACTTAGTTGTAATACATTTTTTATTACATTTTCCCTAAATAAACTGAATAATGAAATTCCACAACAAGGGGGAACACAAACAAAGCACATATATTTGATTAAACTAGTGAATAAAACAAACTGCTTACATATAAAAATATTCTTGACAGGTAGAAAACACACCTGCATCATGCATAATACAACATTATCATAATAGCTACTGTCCATGTTCACATTTGCATTGCAAAAGTCATTGGTTTTCACCCAACCCCAGCACAGACCTTTGCAATAATCATGCTGCCATGACAACTACATTGAGTGTTTGTGGTTGAAGGATCATTATCTTGTAACAGATCCTCCATCTGGAAGTCAGGGTGCCAAATTCATTCTCCACCACATTTCAGGGCCCTGACAACTGGTAGTTAAAGACTTGTTGATCCCTGGGATTATTGTGCCCCAGATCTGCCTTCATTAGTTGGGTCTTTGGGGAGATGCCTGAATTCCTAAATATGGAGTGCAGAACTTTACCCACATGCTCTGCTTTAGGAGTCCAGAACTGGGTTTTTCACGACGCCTCTGTTATACTATTCAAAAATAGGACTTTACATACAAAACTGGCCAAAGCTTAATGGAGAATGACCATATTCAATTGCAGCTGAAACTGCAATTCTTGAATATGGAACATCCAGGTATCAGACAGGGACAACGGCCTGCTCTTGCAAGATTATAAGGTTTTAGAGTACAGGGTGGGTTTGCAAGTTAGAGGGAGGAAAAGATTCAGAGTCAATGAAATGAGCATATATCATGTAGTCACCCATGGCCTATGTGTGACTGAGGGTGATCAAAGAGAAGCAGTTGGTCCACAGTCTCATCAACAATCTGACTGTTCAGGAGGGCAAACAGGCAAGATTCCATCATGGTATTCCAGTAAGGCCAGTTGATTCATGTTTGAGAAATCAAAGCATTGACTGCTCTATGCTGTATTCGCCATTGTATTTGGGAGAGAATTTGACCTGCCCTTGAACATCATAAAAATAGACAGTTTGAACAGAGCAGCTCGCACAAAAATCCAACAAACCCATACTCCTTATTTGCATATTTTCCACTCACTCCCCTTAAAATCTCTTAACATACAGGACCCTTTACAGGAGTACATACAGCAAAGCTACCCTTTGCTATTTTATAACATACATTACTATGAAATAATCTGGAGACTCTCCACACGAAAGCATAACATAGTCCAGCCCGCAGTCTGCTCATGCCAGGATTTATCTTACACTCAGCACATTTAAATATAGGACAGAATGAATGCAGTTTCACTCTAGAATTAAAGGCAGAGTGTGTGTTTCATTTCCAAACAGACTCTGTAGGTAGATCATTCTGAAGAAACAATACATTTATGTCAAAAGATCATAGGGGTGCAAAGATGATCAAAGCAGTATTTTATATTCTTCTCTAATTTGACAGGCAGTCAGTGTAATCGGGCAAGTGCAGGTCTATCATAATAATATTTCTGCTCCAGGAAAAACTTGGACCTGGAGCTTATAAGCCACCAGGAAACAATACTATATAATTGTTGAATAAGTGAGCATTTTTATATTACTCATTTATAGCATGAATTGCTTTGACTATGTTCCTCAGATTGAAAAAAAGCAATTTGTTTCTCTCATGTCATCCATTTCCTAGTGTCCTTAAGAATTTTTAGAAGACACGAAACCTTTTGTTTTGTTAAAACATGAGTTGTAAGCGTCATCATAATTGAAAATTGTGGAAAATTGTGCTAGGTCAAGCATTAATGTCTGGTAAACATCTTACTGAATTACAATAATCACAATCCAGGTAAGACAGCATTATGACAGCATGGAAAATCAGTGGCACAAAAACAGTTTCCTGGAGTCTGGGAAGCACAAAATATACAGTGGTTTTTATTTGTTTATTGGAAAGAAGTTTGCTGACCTCCAGCTATTGATACTGTTTCTTCCATGTTTTTTTCATATAGGTTATATGTGTTCATGCTTAGGAATATATATTATGTCTGTTAGACTTTTAACTCTATTTTCAAGCAAAACAAATAAAAATTGCTATCGTTTTCACTGTAGTAACATGTCTGCCCAAATAAAATTAGATTTCACCATGACTCAGTTACAGTCTTATTGTAAGACAGTGGTCTGAGAGAACATGATTATGCAGAAAGAGAAAAACACACTAAAAAGCATTTTAAGACAAGATATATCATGTATTATAAAGTGCGAGATTTGGAAAAAGATTTGAAAATTATCCTACAATTATCACCATAGCAGATGTAGTAACTGAGGGGGTAAATGAAAAGGGACAGAAAAATTTAAATCCATTTTTTGGCACTTAATCATCTCTAGCATACGTTATGTTGTTTATATGCAGAAAGAGTGAACAAAGAGCAGTTTTTTTTCTTCTTTTAGGCAAAGAAACGCATTGCATACAGTATAGGGAAAAGTGCATTGATATCAGCTTGTCCAGCATCTCAGTCCACAATCAAAGGTATGAAACATGATGTTTGTTCCCCCTTTGATGATATAACAGCCACTTTTCTTCTAGGAATGCTTTCTGTTTGATGTTGGGACATTGTTTACGAAGAGTGCTGCCATTAGTGTCAGGAATTCACGGTGAGCAATCAGGTGTCTTTCCATGAGTTTCTGTGGTCTTCTGCTTTGCTCTGAAACTGTTCCCAGATGTTTCCACTTCACAATCAATTCACTGGCGGTTATTCAGGGCAGCTCTGTCGGGGCAGAAATTCAGCAAACTAACAAAGATGACATACTGTGATGGTGCCAAGTGGAAAGTCACTGTTCACATCTGTACGGCCACACTCTGCCAGTGTTCACTGCTGGAGACTAGCTGCATACTTAATTATACGCATGTAGATGGGTGTGCATTTGGACATATAGTGCATGTCAGCTACATTTCCACGTGTGGCAAAAGCCGAATTGATATAATGTTCTCAGTTCCTTCCTTTCTTTGGGTGCTAAGGATGTAATGAATGTAGCATTATGATCTTAGAAACTCCAGAATCAGGTGACAGATGTCACAGCAGCATCAGTGGAGCTGGACTGCAGGTCACTTGCTGGTCAGCTGGTAACACACACGCCTGCAGTGACGACCCCTTTCTGCCTTTTCATCATATCAATCCTGCCTTTTGTCTCTTGCTTTTGTTTTGTTTACCAAGTAGTTATTTTAAAAATAAAGCTTGTGCTTCCACAACCGCATTCTGTCTCATTATTATGTTACCCAATAACCACAGAAGAGAGCAACGTTTCGGTAGGAGAGACTCAGCAAGCTAATTCAGGTTTTGCAGACTGCAGCACTGACACCTTCCCTTGGCGCTGCCAGCCTGCTGGGTCATGGCTCCATGAGCTCTGCGGCTTCAGCCTCTTACCTTCTGCTTTTTCATCGCAGGCTATTTCTGGCCAGCACTGCTGAGCAGGCGTGCAAAGTAACGCAGTAGATGCACTCTTATCACTGTGACAGTACTTACTATAACTGCACAATTGTACTTTTTATGTATTTTAAAATAACAGTCTTTAACTTTTACTTAAGTATTATTAAATTCAGGAGTTGTACTTCGTTACTTTCAAAGTCCGTCACAGAGTAAAAGCAATGAAAAAAAGGTCACATAGTAAAAAGTGATATGACAAAGTGCAAATGAGAGCGTGGACATGGAACCACTGCCCACCAGTCATGATAACTTGTATTCACCCGGCAAGCAGGACCAGGGTAGGTGCATCTAGTGGACCTACAGAGTCGGACTTAAAGCCAGCCGGCAAGCAGGACCAGGGTAGGTGCATCTATTGGACCTACAGAGTCGGACTTAAACCCAGCCGGCAAGCAGGACCAGGGTAGGTGCATCTAGTGGACCTACAGAGTCGGACTTAAACCCAGCCGGCAAGCAGGACCAGGGTAGGTGCATCTAGTGGACCTACAGAGTCGGACTTAAACCCAGCCGGCACTCCTTTGGATCAGTCATTAATGCAAGTTGTCTAAAGAAGTGTTTCACAAACCTTTCACACTGCATTCCATCCCATAAAGTATTTCACTGGCGAAGAAGTTGTCAGGGCTATGAGAAACATAGGCTAGAAAGCTGAACCGAAAGGCAAATTATAAATGTTTTATAAATCTTTCAGCTATCTTGCTTTGTGAGTAGCTTAAGCCTAAGCAACAAAGATGATAACTGCTTGTTAGTCAATGTCACACCCCGACACCAGGTTACTAGTCAATATTGTCCATGTGACCATGTGATCTACATACTATTTTGTGAATTAAAAGAAAATATCCATTTATCCTCATGGGACTCAGTTTACCTTATTGTGATACACTGTACTATATACTTACTATGCTGTATTGAAACCTGCTGAGTGATTTTTAAAGGGTGCTTATGTTAGTATTAATGTGTAGTACTTTTCACTTTTGATAAGTGAGTACATTTTAAAACCAGGTGCTTTTTACTTGAGTAGTATTTCACTGGATGACTTTCACTTTTACTTTAGTAACATTTCGGTCTGGTATCCACACTTTTACTAAAATATGAAAACTGATTATTTTTTCCACCACTGGTGGTGGGTTTGTTGTGGCCCCCTGCCTCCTACAAACACCCTCAGATGTTTTGAAAACAAAATAAACTGCTAGCAAGTAGAGGCAAAAGATTGTGGATAGCAAGATGGTTGGCAGAAAATGCTGCTTCAGCATCTCCTAAATAAGGAATGTGGTTATTTAAGATTTAGTGTAGTGATTTCTGCTGGTGACACACACAACATTAGATATGTGCATATTCCTGTGTGTTCTATGCACATCAACAACCATCAGTGCTCTTTGAGTGCAAATGTTTAGAGAAAGACAGACAAAATTTTATTTATTCTGAGACTGAATTTTACATGCTTTTCAAGCATCCTACTGCTTGAAAAGTTGTGTTTTATCATCCTGCTGCTGGACAGGATCTAGAAGTTCCATTGTGTGCGATCTGGCAGAGGAAGCAGAGTTTACAGAGGAGTTTTCAGTTCTGGCAGCTGGAAGCGAGTGGAGTGAGCCAGCACTGCTAGCTAGATATCAACATCGGCTACGTGCAGACTTGCATTGGCTGTCTGTGCCCCTGCTTTCTCCTTCACCTAGTCCTGAACTCATGCAACTGAGAAGAGCTCCTTTATCACGGGAGAAATGCCAGGGACACGTCCAGGAGCAGCCAAGCCTGTATTATGGGGAAGCAGGACAACAGCATCAATGGCTGCCCTCTTCATTACCCTGAAATGTTATATGTCTCTTAGCTGTTTCTTACAGAGCTGGTATAGCGAGCAGTTTTATTGACATATGCCTGGCCCAGAAACTGTCCCTCTCCAGGAGAGCTCAGACATCCTTTGGATGCCTAGCAAACCACACAGCAAACAGATCCCTTCCACCAGCAGCTCGGAGCGAACATGAGGAGACAATTGCTAGTCGTTCCATCTATTGTTCCATAGTTCCGAGACATTATCCTGTGATTTCCTGGAAACAAGGAAACCTCCTTAAGTGGGGACCCTGCTGTTGCTCCACTTGTTAATGTCTGTCTGGTCAGTGTGTGATGTTTGTTCATCCAAGCTGTTCCATCCTGTGCACTCAATACAGTCCTGGAGATGGGGGATTCCTCAGACCATATCTTTATTATTTTGGTTGTTGGTTTAATTCTATTTATCTGGGGCCTGTGGACAGGTTTTCGGATCAGAGAGATGAAGATGCACTTTTTATGCTGCTATAAACAATGTTCCAACATATTTATATCCCTGGTGGGGAGTTTTACATGCTGGTGAAATGTGGACAAAACGGTTACTGAGATTTGCTTGATAAAAATCACCTGTCATGATAAGCACTCCACTGGGGTATGCATTTTATTGGTGAGTTATGGCCTGAAACAGGTTGCGTTAGCATCAGACACACGCACATAAAGTCTCTGGGTAAATAAAACGGTCTGCATTTCAGAATGATATATTCTAATGAGGGGAAGCAGCGACTGTTGACAATCAGAGAATCCGGGCAGCAGTTGTTGTGAATGTAAATACTGAGACCTCTGCCTTTTGTCCTGTTTCTGCTATGTAGTGTGTAGCCAGGTATTCAGCCATGGTTCCATAAAGGTCAGCGCACACGAGTCCTGTTTGTTGCCTTTCACAATCTATTTTGCTGGTTAGGGACCGTGCATGAGCCAGGAAAGTACTTGGGGGTGCTGGTTCCTGTGCTGTGCTCCATGGCCTAGCTTGTGCTCATTGGCGCGAGGACGATAAACGTGCAAATCTGGTCCATGTTAAAACGTTCCAATAAAATGGAACAAAAGTAAGAAAAAAGGGAGAAGTTGGGGAACCACAAAAGCCACAGTGTCTAGATGCGGAGCCAACTTAGTTAAAAAAAAAAAACACATTACTGTTAAGTTCAATTTCCGCAGCTATGGAACAAGTCCATAAGACAATTGTTTTTAGGAAGTTAGACATCTGAAGTCCATATAACCTCACCAGAATTTGTGAAACAGATGAGTGGAAGCAGGAGTGAATAAATGTATAGGCTATCCTAAGCTGTAGCCTAGGACCATAGTGGGTACAGGGCTCCACCCCGCTTTGGGACAAATGGAACAGTCAAGCCCCCCCACCCCACACCCTCAACACACACTCTCTGATTAGCAGATTTTTGTGTTATATCATTTTTTATTTGCACTTGTTTCTCTGTTAGCTCATGAAATAGCTCATAGCTTAGGAGAAGACGTCCTAGCGTCCATGCTAATGTCAGCCCAGGGTATCCATATAAGTGAATCCACCCCTGAATGGAAAAAGGTATTTATGGCAACCGAGGGTCATTATAAATAACAAGTTATGCCATATGGTCTAGCTGACGCCCGCTCAGTCTTCAATTTCTTAATGAACCAGGTATTTGACCTGCTAATGAATCTGGCTGATCTAAAGGATTATGTAATGCAAGTACCCCAGAGACTCACGAGAATCTCTGTGCCAAAGTGTGAGTTTCAGCTATCCAAGTGTTCCCTTACCTACAGTAAGTAAATCTGAATGGATGAGAATAAAGGATTCGCTGTCTGCAATTAGCCTGAACCAAAAACGGACAAAAATGAGATTTGCAGAATTTTCTGAGCTTCATTCATTACTACAGAAGGAACATCCATGATTTCAGCACAATCACAGCACTACTAATGGCCTTTGTGCATGAGGAAAATTAAAGCAGTAATGACTCGTGTAGATTTCCAGAAACTAAAGAATCTATTTACATCAGCTCTGTAAGAATAGGGTTGTTATGCTGAGTTCTTGTCACCCCGATTGATTTTGTATGTGAACGTGTAGCTCTGGGAGTTGACTGAAGGGGAGCTACAGTAGGCTGCTTGTACTTTATGTCTCCATCTATATTGTATATGAGTTGTTTAATGGAGAACCCTGTATGTAAAGGTCATTAATTGCTTCAACCATCCAGTTTATACAGTCACAAGCAGAACAAGCTGAAACAGCATCCTGTGCTCAGACAACCAGACTTGGCAGTGCCCATTGTGAAGGAGCTGGATAATTCATAAGAAGTGTGAGAGCTCTACTTTCTCAATGGCATGGACACTACCTTCCATTTCCCACTGATTTGTACTCCTATGATCTCTCTCCAGGAGAATGGAATTATAATGTTCGAAAGAGAAGACCTTGTAGCGGCTGAATGCAGCAAACATTTGTGGTTTTGATCAGCCATCAAACTCTAGGACATATGAACCCACACGAACCCACATTACTATGGATTTCATCAGTGATCTTCCACCATGTGTTTTTCAACTTTTCTTGCTATAGCAGACAGGTTCTCTAAGATTTCCTCTGGGTCCTCCAGTTCCCCCACACAGTCCAAAAACATGCTGAAATTAATTGGAGTTGCCAAAATGCCCATAGGTGTGCATGTGTGAGTGAATGGTGTGTGTGACTGCGCCCTGCTATAGGTTGGCGCCCCGTCCTGGGTTGTTCCCTGCCTTGCACATGTAGCCTCCAGGATAAGCTCCGGACCCACCGTGACTCTCAAGAGGATAAATGGTGAAATAGTGGCCCTGAGGCTAGGTATCTGTGCCAGCAATTGGAAGGTTGCTGGTTTGAATCCTGTGAATCCCAGTAGCAACCCTGCTCCTTACCTCTCTACTATTACCTATTGCTATTGTAGGGCAACTTACTGCTACCGAACTTTTTGAATGCCCGCTTAACCAAGCATTTCGTTTTTTAGGATACCTGATGACTAGGGCTGTTATGATGGATTTTCACTACATGGTTATCGTGGCCAAAAGAATTCATGATAATGATATTATCACATTATCTGTAGAAATTTTGAACAAAATAATTATAACAATGCATCTAGTCAAATTCATCTTTAAATTTGTTTATCGTGTGTTTTGTCTCTTTTTTGGGCAAATACTGGTGTAGTGAGGTGGAGAGTCTATAACCATAAGCGCATAGAAGCGTAAATATGTAAAGAGCAGTTATACTACATGGGCCTAGATAGTGCAAAGACAGCCAGAGCTAAAGCTGCATTTTGCACAAACTGCTGATCAGCACTTCCTGCAGACTGGGGTGTCTAACATCACGCCTTTTTTACAAAATCCCGCAGTGACACCATTAATATTTCTTGTAACGACATCAGGTTCATTTTATGGACTGCATGTGAGAGATCTCCACCGGCCCGGAATGGGATATTCAACCACAAATTCCGGTTCTGGATTACTTGTGTTCTCTGTATGTTTAGTAAAAGTTCTGCGTAGCTCCTGCACTTTTGCACGTTTATGGGTCTCGTTAGGTACCCTAGTCATGCTGGGGGCGACCATATGTCCCTGATGGCTGCCACACTTATGCTTATGTCTTATGCCAATAGGACAATCCACTAGAGAAATGTATGTTTCTGGTTTATTTACAATATTATCATATGTGAATTATTTACATAATATCTATATTTCATTTTTTTTTAATATCATGGTTATCGTCGTGACACCCCTACTGATGACATTAATTTGGACAGCGGACCTCAATTCATATCTGTAATGTGGAGAAAATTCTGTACCCGCCTCAGCATTAGGGACAGTTTATCTTCCCTAGCAACCACAGCATAAAGGCCAGACTGACTAATTAAGCCAGGAGTCTGCACGATACCTAAGATAATATTATTTTTCCAGCTGAAGCCAGATTCGAGCCTGAACTCAGTATACACAAAGCTCACTTGTTTAAAATGCTTAACTCTTTTCCACTTAGGACTCAACTCCACTTCTCCCATTAGAGAGAAATGTCATTGAAATGTCCTCATTAACACTGCTGTCCCAGTCCCTTGTTCCATCCAGGACAGTGGCCGTACCTATCCACTTGATCTGTCACCTATCATTTACAGTTACCATCCAGGACAGTGGCCGTACCTATCCACTTGGTCTGTCACATATCATTTACAGTTACAAAAGATGGAGAATCTCCCCTAACTGTCACATCTTCTTCTTCAAATGTTTATTGCTGCCCAAACAATCCATCCTTATCTCCCTCTAGGGCCTCCCCCCACTTAGGCATTAGGTGGTGAACCATAATATTTGTTCCATGCCCTGATGGTCTCTCGGTGATGTGGGGGTTGCTTCACAATCAAATGGACTGGGAGGCCGTGGTCCTGAGGAGCAATGATGGGTTCCTTCCAGTGACTTCAAGCCAAGTCTCTTATCAGTCACACCCAGTCTGTCTGTGGGTCATTAACTCATTGCTCACTGGCTATTTTAGGACTTTACACTCAGTTCCTTGTGAGCTGTTGCGTTTTCGGCTTAATGAGCATTGATGTGTAACTTTCCCACTTTGTTTTGCCCTCTTCCCTTAGCAGTGTACTCCCTGTATGTTATATTACGGATTTTGGACTACAATCTGAATTCATTTTCCTTGCCATGGTGCCCTGACCTGACCTACATCACACTGCCTGTGTTTTGGAGTGCAATTTGAAAATAAACCTTGTTTTTCCACAGCTGGGTACTTCCCAATCATCATGTAAGAATACAATTTGTCATGGAAAGTTAGGGAATATGTCTAAATCGGTAATGATCATTTTGTCAGCTACATATTACTGCTATTAAAATGTATATCCATGCACTGTTTTATTGTCGAACAAGTTAAAGGTCTGTCATATAATAATGTAAAAACCATGATAGCTTTTCCCATGCAATCTTTGCATCCTTCTGTTCTGTGCTGATTTGCAGCAGTGTTGATCCACTGTCCTGTATACTTCCAGGGATGAATTAAAATGACAGTGAACACCACAAAGAGGCCTTGTTTGGGCCCTGATTTTTAAGGTTCTGCATATGAACAAATTAGCAAAGAATAAAACCATCACAGTGTCTCCTGTCTTCTGTCATGTTCTTCCAAAAGGTTGGACCTCATTTGTTTTACTAGTCTAATGTAACAGATGAATGTTTAATATATACAACACCAGCTACGATTAAGATATGCATAAAATTAAATTGTTTACGCAATCAAATCAATTTAAATCAACTCAGACTAAGTGTGGGGTAATTTGAAGTCTTTAAAATCAAATTTTATATTACCATTTATATTTGTCTATTGGACTATAATGTCATTTTTACTGTATGTGTATATGCTGAGAAAATTGCGGCTTGGGCGAGCGAGGTGACCTCCAGGCTCAGTTTGACATTTCTGCAGTGCTGAGTGTGTCATTGTCCTTGCTTCCTTTCTGCCTCCTGCGGGGGACACTTCCTCCTGCCCACTGAGCCCCTTCTGTTCCTCCCCAGCTGGCACAGACTGGCCTAACGAGCGCCCGATCCCAGGCCCTTACGGTTCCTTCCCCAGGAGCGGTCTGCACTAGGCCCCGCATTCCTGCTCCTGCTCTAGTCAAGAACAAATGTTCCACCAGAATGTAATGCATTTTAAGCAGGGAGTCTTTACATAATTATAGAGCTATGAATCACTGCTTTGCCTTCTGAGATGTCTATGTCTCTGGATTAACCAATCAGTAACTTCAAAATTTAAACTTTTCCAGGAGCAATGTAATGTCAGATTTTCCCCATTATATACATTTTATTGTCACACACAAAAAAAAAAAAATCAAGATACATGATTCGAAGGTTTATTGTCACTCCTATATATCAACACATTGTGGAATATAAAGGAACTAAATGTGTTTCCTCAGGTCCTGGTGTGCAAAACAAAAAACAGAAGATAATTTAAAAAAACGTAATTAAAAATAATAAAGACATACAAAGTAAATTAAATTAAAAATAAATATAAAATCGATTTTCATATTTTCCAAAATATTTAGCCAGATGTTGTATTGGCCAAATGTTGGTTTGTAATCAGCAATTATTAAGTTAATGGGTCAACTTATTGTAGCTATTAACCACTTGGAGTGTTTGATTCCCGGAAAAGCCTTGCTTTACAGCAAGATACCTGATACCTTTACTGAAATGCTCCATTAAAATATTTCAATAGATGGACAGATGGAAGGAAGGAAGGAAGGTCTGTCATCAATATAATCACTGATGGAGTATTGCTGTTTCACGTAAAGTTGCTGAAATCTTTATGTTACAGAGCACTCACAATAAAATAAAATAAAATAAAATAGGTGAGGTTTAAACCAGAGGTATCAAAAGAATGGATGGATATAAGTATTGTGCATGCTAATTGAATTTAAATAATAAATCAAATGTATTTATTTGATCAGCTAAAAAGCCCTACAGTGAGTCGTTAAAACCGCACAGGACATCGTCGGCAATGAAATGTCATCATGTGAACACCTTTACGAGAATCGGCGTGTGAGAAGGACCAGAAACATCATGAAGGACGTCACTCATCCCTGACATACTGTGTTTAGGCTCCTCCCATCAGGCAGACGCTTCACATCAATCCGCACACGTACAAATAGACTCAAAAATAGCTTTTTCCCAACAGCCATAAACCTGCTGAACTCTGAATCCTCTCAGTCAAAGAATATTCTCTCACTGAATAAGTACAGTTGCTTATGTTGGTGATGTGCAATACATTGCTTACTAATATGTGCAATAATAATCAATGCTGCTGTATACTGGTGCAGTAATAATCTGTTCTGGTTATTTGAACACTTAACATTGTAAACGGCATCCTTGCAAATATTTTGAAAATATTTTGTACGATTATTCTACTTCTAGCTTTCATTTTGTATTTACAGTATTATATTGATAGCTATTTGCATTCTTTAAATGCACCTTTGGGTTGTAAATGTAATTTTATTGTTACACAATGACATGAAATGCTTGAATTGCAGTTATTCATTTATTCATGTGAATAACTTGATGAAAAAATTACGTTAAATGTGCAAATGAATGGCTGAAGCTGTGTTACCATCTTCTGGACAAGCTGTGAATCTTTGTTTCTTCCTCCTAAAATTAATTTTTAATATTCGGTGGAACCCAAAGCTTATTTTAGAAACACAGAATATGAGAACTGGCTTTGCATATGAATATGTGTGTGCGTACACATCGTTTCTATGTTTATAATAATAATAATAATAATAATAATAATAATAATAATAATGATAATAAAAGTGGCAGTAGCTTCTGGAGATAATGATGGTTGTCTGTGGCAACATGATGACTCAGCACCTAATACTAGCTTCACCCATAGCTAGATGAACTGGTGTCTATGACCTTTGTACCCTGTGATACACTGGAATGGCTTCTTAGGTCCTGTGACTCCCTCCTGGATGAGCTGAATAGAATATTGAGATCTATTTGAAACACCTTGGCGATGTTCCACTTGAGGTCAGTGTTTCCTTCAAATACAGGCTGAAACTGGTTGTATGCCTGACACTTTTTGGCATCGTGGTCCACTAATTGGTTTAATCACGGGTTAATTATTTTGAATAATCTCATTTTTTGAATTATTATTATTCCAAAAGAGGATTACAACATGCAGGAATTTACTTTGAGCTGAATTATAATTGCAATTCAATTGTATGGTGCCGCTTATGATACAAAATAACTAAGAAAGATGTGAGAAACTGTATATTGATGTGGAAGCCTAGTTGTCAGCACGATGAAAAAACGTTTTTGCTTTTGCTTTTTATAAATACCAGGCCAGAAGTCTGCAGCACCTTCATAACTTACCCAGTTTAATCAGCTTGTAGCTCCACCTAGTGGAGGCATCAATTTTAATTATTATGAATTTATAAGTGAAGGTTTGAGTGGAAAGAACCAGGGTGATGTACGGCTCAGCAACAGAAGAATCCATGTCCATGTTCAGAAGGTTGTGGATTCTAATGTTGCGACAAGGCCACTATTACATTGCTGAGTGAGTAAGCAGGACTCTGAACCTCACTGGCTCCGTCAACACAAGCTTTATTTATGCATAAGAGCAGGTTGTTTTGGACAGGAGTGTCTGCTCTGTAAATAAATGTAAGTACTGACAGATTTCCTCATACTTCCTCGTACAGCAATGGTATGTTATTAAAAATCACTTTTAAAATACCTTCCTAGAAGTGATGCCGTAATATTAACATTCTTTCTCTCACTTTCACTATTCACATTTTAAAGGTCTTGAATGTTAAATGGCATAATTGAGTTGTTCAACCGCTTTCCCACGTTCTCCTTTATCTGGTTCCCTTTTGAGTACCGAGGTTCTGCTAGGAGAGACACCCTTGCTAGATGACTGTGTAGTGTTGGCTGGAAAGATTGCTGGTACTGCTAGGTCTTATAGGATCACTGTGTTTGTCTATAATAATATATAATTTGCAATTAGGATTATATGTGCTTATTGATTATCCCTAGGCCTAGATAGATAGATAGATAGATAGATAGATAGATAGATAGATAGATAGATAGATAGATAGATAGATAGATAGATAGA
>JAODJU010000038.1:5006078-5019817 GCA_026776725.1 Gnathonemus echidnorhynchus
AAGTCATCCTACAAAATAACCCTCCTCTTCTCCTCTCTCTCGTCTCCCTCACACCATCCACGATTCTTTTCAAAGGTAAAATGCGGTTAATTTATGTATTTTTACTTTATATTTTGTATTAATCATTTTTATATGAATACTTTTGGGTTGTGGAATGAATCATATGAGTTTCCATTATTTCTAATGGGAAAATTCACTTTGATATACAAGTGCTTTGGATTAGAAGCACGTTTCCGGAACTAATTATGCTCGCAATCCGAGGTTTTACTGTAATTTAAAAATGCCGATTAGCTTTGTACAGAATCTCAAAAGAACTTTTCATCAAGGCTTACAGTATGTGGTGAACAAGAAATTTATTCTATTGAATAGTTGCTTGAGGAAGTTAGAACTGCAAATTTATCACTTGATACATATGACAACTTTGCAAAAGTCTGAACGACCTTAGAGCAATGATATTCTCTCATTTCCATCAGCTGATAAAGAGCCCCAAGTGTATAATGCGACATAGTCAAAATGTAATTAAGGAAATAGATATCTTCTATGTAGATATCTTTGAAAACATTTAGACTGCTAAGAACTTTATTCTGAGATATTTCTAATTTAGTTTTGACATTATGTCTAGTAAGAAGTCAAATGAAGATTCACAATACTTTTATCCATATAGTGGAATCTGGCCATTTCACCTACAGGATACAGGAATTTTAATAACATCTCATTCTAAATCCATAGGCATCAATATGGAGTTCTCTCCCCCACAAATGTGGATGTGAGGCTGCATGCAGCTGCCTGGCCTTGGAAGCCCATTCATGAAGGTCCCAGCACACAGTTCTTGGGCTGCGGTTACTTCTTGGGCTGACTTCTATGCATTATGTGCACTCAGCGACCCTGCTTTGTTACTTTCTGTGGTCTTAAATTTGAATTACGATCTGCTGTAATTAAAGATATCTGAAATTCATATCTCAGATAGTCAGAATTAAATTATTAAAATCTGTAATTGAATGTTCAATACAAGTTAATGGGAATAGTCTTCTTAATAGTCAAAATGTAATTGGAGATATTTTAAATAACCATTTCAACTAGCGGAAATGTATTTCAAGTTATCTTAAATTGGCATTTTGACTAATCAAAAGCTTTAAATTTGATCAAGCTATTTAATGTTAAAAGGGCTTACCAGAATGGGGCTAATACAGACTTGCTGATGCAGGCTGTCTTGTCAGAACTGCATGCAAACGTGTGAGCTATTTCGGAGTCCGGGATCATTGTGTGGAATGTCTCCTACTCCTAATTTGACTTTTATGATTGGTGTTTTGTCACTGTGTTCAGACACCTCAGTATTTCTGTTTTCTGTGTTTGTGTACACCCAAATGTTGTCCAGAGATCTGTTACCGCTTGTCCTGGTGCTGGTATCAGAGATGGAGGTGGATGTGGTGGAGATGAGGGTAGAACAGAACCGGGAAATACTCAGCGTCTGTTGGTGGGTTGACTTGGCAGGTTTATGTTTCTCGCTCTGCATGTGGGATTCTACTGCCTTGAGTTAAAAACACTTCCTGCACAAAATATTCCATGCTTCATACATATTACTGGATACCGGTTTCAGCCATGCCATGAAATATTGGTTGAACAGGTATGCTGTATATGTCAATCCAGCCTCACCCTCCTCCAGTCCGTTGGCTACCAAGATCTCTCGACTACCCCGTCACACCCGCCCAACTGGCAAAGCAGGCAGTATTATGGGAGACCCCACCCACCCCTCTTACAGCCGCCCAACCCACAAAGCAGTCAGCATTGCTTGGCGTTGTTAGTGCATTCACCATGGAGTCTGAGGTTAACGTAATTTCAATCCTTTGTGTATCCTGGAAATATACTAGAATTGACAAAAAAGACTTTTGATTTGACTTTGATATTCTGCAGGTAAAAAAAAATCCATTACAACTTCCACAACCAGTTATCCAGCATAGAGTCACAGTGAAAGCCTAACCCAACCTAACACCCAACCCACCACCCAATACCAATCCCTCGCAGGGTAGGAACTTCTACACCACGGGCAATTTAAAGTAATCATTTTACCTTACTGCAAGTTTTTGGACTGCAGCTGGAAAGCCACAGAAACAGAGGAGAAACATTCAATCAATCCTCAATTCCAGAGGGAGGCTAGTCCCCACTCTTCCTCCTGGGAATATTCATACTCTCCTCCATCTGTCAGTTTACATTTTCAGTCAGCATCTTATAAATCTCACCAACTCACACTCAAAAACCAGACTCAACCAAACCTTCTACTGGCTACGTATTACTTTAACTTGTATTGTTTTGTACATGTGCACTGTATTTCTGTTATCTAGCTAAGTGATCACTTAGGTTGATCTCTGTACTTCTGATTTTATTGCAATTGATGTGTATTATTCTTACCCAGTGAATAAATTATGTCTTGATTGTTCCTTGGTTGCCTCATATTGTTAACTCTAGTAAAATCCTACCTAGTCCTGTTACCGAAATTCTTGGTCAGGATTAAGTGAGCACCTACATGATATAATCATATGCTATGCAGCCTAGAGTTGAGTCAATCAGACCATTTGAGTCCCTAAGCTGAATTAGTCAGAGATGGTGACTATTGCCTTGCAGCCTGCGAGTAGAATCAGTCAGATATACTGAAATGAGACAGGCCCTGAGTTGTATTACACTTTTAATCAATTGCTTAAGCACAATACTTGAATGACAGTTATTGTTCTCGAAACAATATATTAAATCTGACATCAACATGTAATTATACATAGCATTGTAAGCTTTTCCCATTGTGTTCATCCAAAATTCCACTGTTGAAGAAATTTATGCAATTGTATAAGACAACTGCCCCGATTAGCCCAGTAGTGTACTGAGGAAGTCTTAGTCATAAAAATGGATTACAGTGG
This sequence comes from Gnathonemus echidnorhynchus, assembly GCA_026776725.1. Classification (NCBI taxonomy): domain Eukaryota; kingdom Metazoa; phylum Chordata; class Actinopteri; order Osteoglossiformes; family Mormyridae; genus Gnathonemus; species Gnathonemus echidnorhynchus. Next base: position 5,008,985 of record JAODJU010000038.1, read on the forward strand.
TTTTTAGATCAATTTAATCAAATTTCACGTTTCAAACTGCCAGATGTATGTTTCACATAAATTGCAGTGATCTGGCATTGCTGCAGCCTGAAAGAAATTGAAAAAGATGAATCTTGTGATTTACTAATACGTTTATTTTCTCATCTTATATAGCAACTAATAACATATGAATTTCACCCTACACCTAAAACTCCGGAACTGAAAAGTTCTGAAATACATTCTCTATAATGAAATTTATGAATATGGAACATTTAGGTATCAGCCGGGGTCAGCAGCCTGCTCTTGTGAGTGGTTTTATAATGTAATGGTGGTTTGGTAAGGGACAGTGGAGGTCAAGGAGCAGAGGGAAGAGGTAAGCAAATACACAGAGGATACTGTAATACACAGAGCATGATACACAGAGCATAAGAATACAGGCCACAGTCGTGACCAGATAATAACCCTTAGCATAAGTATGACAGGGGCTGCATCTGCCGGCAAAATATAATGTTTAGCTATAGAATATAGAAATTTTTGGTCCCCACAATGTAATATAAACATAATCTACACACCCACACACACAGAGTTTACAAATGCACAAACCAAGAAAATGTGCTGTAACCTGTTAATCTCCTGTATGCAATACACAATTAACTACAAAAGTTTAAAAAACCGTATGTTATTTTTTGTTCATTTTTGGTTTTAAAGTTTTTTATTATTCTCAATTTTTTAAATGCACCAGGTAAAAGGTAAAAGTTGAGACCTGCTTCATCCACATCGGGCTGGTCAGGTTGAGACCTGCTTCATCCACATCGGGCTGGTCAGGTTGAGACCTGCTTCATCCAGATATAGAAACTCAGTGGCGCTCCCTTTGCCTCCAGCTTCACTTTCTTTGAAAAACGGAAAAGTTTTTTTTTTTGATATAATGAAAATATATTATGCAGTTTATTGTATTTTGTCCAAGTAGATATACGTATGCAGGTCACACTACACAACACTGAAAGGAAAAGGCATTACAATATTGTGTAGTGACAAGGCCTTAGCGCTACACACCAATTCTGCAGCTCCTTCATCCGTCACTATTCATTTCAAAACGTTCCTTGTAGATTTGCTTCCTTTTTGGTGATTTCTCTTCAACGACCTATTCATTGTGCAGGGGCTGACAGAGTTGAGGTTATGAAAGATGCTTGCACTCTCGATCGCTTATAGCCTGATGGCATTTTTAGCTGTCGTCATATTGCAGATTTCTTCCTCTCGTTGAGGTGTGAAAACTGCCGTTCTTTCAATCATGCAGAAAATACAGAAAGAAACGTGCAATTTCTGAATACAGAAAGTCAATGCATTGTAGCGCCAGGCAGATCGAGACATCGTGATGGCGGCAGTTAACAAACACGAGGAGGCGCCGAATTGCACAAAGTTGCATGTTTAATGTAGTCCTGAAAAGGACCACACTTAAGCAATAGCACAGTGACACACACACACATGCAAACCTGGGGAAGTTCCACAAATAACAGGAAGGCTTACACACAGTCGGATAATTATACAACACTATAAATATTTTTTTCACCTGTCTCAATTCTTTTAATACTGCAGCAATGCGATTTATCTGATACATATATCTAGCAGTTTATGACTATTAGTTGGACTATTTTGCATGTTAAGATTTACACAATGAGTATGTTGATATGTATATGTGAGAGTAATTAAATTCAAGGGAAAGCAATATAATCCATTTTGATAAGCAAGGCTTTACTCGTGCAGTATTGAGCCATTCAGAGATGACTGCACTTCTTAGATTTTCAATTTTTTTTTTTTTGTCGTCTTTTCTATGTTCACTGTCTGCAGGGGCACATGCAAGTAAGCATTTAATTGTACATGGTACTCGTACTTGTACATATGACAATAAAAGAATTGAATTTAATTGAATTCAATTGAAACCAGTTACCCTGTCTTGATGGTCTTGTCTGGATTATTGAAGACACTGTAATTTGTTTCTCCCTGCAATCCAGATAATCCATTTCAGGGGGGACACTTTGGGCTACTTCAGGTTTTACGAACTACTTTGAAACTGAAAAGCTCCTGTGCTTGGCTGAACTTCTTCGGTTTTGATTGCTCTCTTTTTCACTTTAATGTCAGTGACACATGCATGATTATAGGAATCAGACCAATCAGCACAAAGCACACATTCAGTGCTTAAGTGAAATCCTGGTCCTTTCAATTGAAATGGTAGTTTACAAGTCCTGTCCCAATTCAAAGTGTCCTCTGTGACATGGATTATCTGGTCACCTTACCACACTAAGCTTTCTGTGTGGGATTTCTGCTCTTTCACTGTCCGCCAGTGTATCTCTCCATTACATCATCCCTAATCAGTCTCCATGTGTTCCACCTGTGTCGTTCCCTGTTTAAGTTAGAGTCTCTCCTTTCTCTGGTGTTTGTCTTTCTGTGCTAAACCCTGGTGCTTCCTTGATTGCTGCATTGCCGGTTCAAGCTCAGGCGGCCCCATTAGTGAGTGATGGTTTTTGGAAGTTTGCATTTACTGTAGCTTCGGCCTGTTCTAGGCTGTGCCTGCTGTTTTGTTTCTGCCTTATTTCCTGATACATTCGCACTTGCTTCCTGTCTCCCATGAGATCCCACTCTCCTTACTTGTGCAAACCTTGAGAATAAGCTTTTTCTCTATAGTTTGTAGGTTGCTCTTTTCAATTTTTCTTTTGCAAAGATTCATTTTATGGGGATCTAGGGGGAGGAGACCTAATGATGAGGAGCCAGTATGTTGAGGTACAGTCACAGACCAGGAAGTAAGGTTCCTGGTAATCGGCACTCGCTTCAGAGGTTGCCGTATGCATTGCTCTTTGCTGCCCTTTTGTGATTGGGCAGCCCGGGGGAGCCATGATGACATCACTCTTTTCATGTGGGCACTCTATCATGATGACCACGCCCCCCTGGGGACCCCCGTCATAGTACCCCTGTTCTGCCCATGCCTTAATCACCGCTGAATCGTATTTAGGACCATGCCCCTCCCCAGCTGTTGTCGGGGTTTTCTGAATAACCCCTCTACTTATGTGCATTAAGAGTGTCTACCAGATGCGAGATTGTCTCTGTTCACTGTGAGTTCAAGCGACTCCTTTGTGGTTTCTATCCTCTCTGTCTGGGTTTTTTTCTTTTGCATTTTCCATTTTCATCCTTAAACTCCAAGTTTTTGTCTTGTCCTCTGCTTGCCCTTTGCCTGCCCACTGATCTGTCTTTGCCCTCGGATCGGAATCCCGTCTTGCCGTCACTGGCTCTTACCTGGGACCTGTATTACGAAGCTGGATTTCTATGGGGCTAAATCACGTATATATTAGTGGTGTGGTTTTGTTTTGTTTCTTTTTCCTTAAGCGTGGGTTTTTTATGCTGCAAGTCTTGATGTCTGTACTTTTCAGTATCAACTTATTGTCTCTGTTTTAGCAGGGGGACAGTTAACCAAACCGTTCAAGGGTTACATACCCCATTCCCGCTAACTCCGAAAGCAGTTTATCCCGCTAATTTACCATGTTGGTATTGTGTAGGAATGAGGAACAAGTGACCCAGTAATCCAACCTTCAGGATTGGTCCCTGTCCTGCCTCTTTAGCATGTCTGATCCCTGGTTGGGCAGCAGGTGTCGCTGGTCATCCTGTCTCCTTCACTCTCAGTGACTTCTTGTTGTCCTGGCCACCATGTAGCATAATATGCTAAGCGGTTGGTCATTGTTCACACTCTCTTTCTTTGGTGAGTTCGAGGCCAACCTCAGCTAGTTTAAAATGTGATATTTCTTGGTTTATCATGTTGTTTTTCCTTATTTTTGCTCAGTTCCCTGGTTGTAGTATTGTTCAGATGCCCTTGTTATCTACTCACCCCTGGTGTTTAAATTCTTAATGTTGATTGCTCTCACTTGTGCTTCTTTCTAGTACTTACTCCAGACCCATGTCTTCTCTTAACCTTGTTATCCATGTATACTTGATACTGTAAGTTTGGCTCTGTGTTACTCTGTTCTGCTTCTTTCTCAGTCCTCATGTCTTAATTACCCATATCCTGTTTACTTTGTGGTATTGGTTTAGTTCTTGTTTTTTTTTTTTAAACCCCTCGTGGTCCTTTGGTGTTCTTTTTGGGTTTAATGAAGTTCTGTTTCGGTGAGCCACATTGTGGATCATCCTCCCCTGCCTCATGCCCGCCGTAACACCCTCGTCCATCCTGGTATCATTACCGATAACCTACCAGCGCTGCTTCTGTGGAAAGGGGAGCTGTTACCAGGTTGTGAGCTGCCGTCAGCAGATACGGCTGGAAACTGAAATGACAGATATAAAAGTTGAAATTAGCTACTCATTCGATGTCCGGAAGTGCTTTGTGGGTCCATTCATAAGTGAATTCAAACTCGCTTTAATTCAACCTGATTGTGAGCAAAAATAAATATTGATAAACCAAAACAACATGTGGTGGAACAATGCATTAGATATTTCATGTCATGCTATTAAACATTCATTTTACAACCATCTAAATGCATTGTCTGTAATCCCTCAAGGGTTCAGTTAGCTAGGTGCTAGAGGTACTGTGTACCTCTGCTGAACAGCATAAAGTTAATAAAAGTAAAGTTCATGCCAGCTCAATTTTATGTGTAATAAAAACCACCAAGACTTTCATTCAGATTGGCTATTCCAGGAGAAGCATTCTGAGATGGCAATGCCATTCTAGAAGCAGAGAAGCTACCAGATGTCTTTGGGGCAGTGACCTTTGTTATTTAAATCTATTCATATAACATTTCCTAACCCACCCCTCCAAGCCCCTCCCCTCTCCCTGTGGGCTCGGTTTCCTACTTCCGCAAAGAGCAACGCAAAGTGGTCTTGCTAGTTTCGTACCAGCGCATCACGCATTTTCACGCCATGCGTGCACGTCGTAAATGATTTTGCGCTTGCTTTCTGCTCGTAGGAGTGGTGTTTTTTTTTAAATGAGGCATGGCTGGACGCATTGTTGGTGTGCTGCTATGTTAAGGCAGCTCGACGTCATTGCAGGTTTGTCCAGCAAAAATCAAGTCTGAAGTCAGTATCCTCTGCCCCCTATCGCATCAAGCCTTCGCTGTCATTTCTGGCCTTTACCCAGTTGACGGCTCTCCTGCCACCCAGTGCCCCATCAAACTCTCGTGCAACTCACAACCATGGACGTTCCCTAGGTTGTTGCCTATTTTCTACTTGTCTATGTACCCATGTAAATTCTATGGGGAATAGTCACTGGAAAGAATAATCTCACCGCCTACAACTGCAGTCTTCTTTCTTACCTTTCCTAGGCTACAGGGGCATCCTAGCAGGTGGTGTCAGAAATGGGATTACTGGCTCTTGTGGGGAAGTGATGTTGCAATATCCTATTGAGAAGATACTACACTTGGCAAGCAGGTGAACTGGGAGCTGGTAAAGTGTTGTGATGCCCAAGAAAGCTGTAGCATCCGGGGGCCAAGTGGAAGAGGCAGGTGATGTCATTGGGGCTACAGGTGGAGCTTCAGAACCTTCCACCTAGCAGGCTGTCTCTACATCTGGAGGAGAAGCAGCCCTCATCGCACTAGCAAGGATGCTTGAGCATTTTATGCAAGAGAAAAGGCCCGGGCATTGTTTCAAGATCTTGTTTCACCAGGTCACCCAGCTACAGATGGACAGAGCAGGACAGAACCTCAGCAGGAAAAAGAGCGGGGCAGCCAGACCTGGAGCCAAGGCTTGTAACGCTGGAGGACAATGATGACATTGAACATTACTTGGTTACGTTCAAGAAACTGGCAGGGGGGTGTTTTTAGATGTTTTCTTTTCCAGCTTAGAAATATCTCCAAGTTACCAAACACTGTACTCTTTCTTCAGAGTCTATAATTCATGTTTTCATTTAATGTTGTTTAGATTACTGCAATCCTCTGTTCACCTGCCTCTCAAACACAGCACTAAATTTAATCTTAAATAAAGTTAACTTTAATCGTAAAGAAACTTTGCTTGGTTCAAATTGTTGCTGCAAAGACTATTAAGCTCTAAAAGTGTTTTTATTTTCCATCGCTCTTCCTGCATTAGAATAAATAACTACTGACAAGATTTTGACAAAGAATGCCAAACATTTATCCCGACAAATAGGTTAAAATATACCTTATAGAATGGTTACAATGAAATTTTAAAACAGGCTTTTCCTGGATGAAGTGTTTTAATATAACTTATGAAAACCTTCCATGGTAGAAAAAATACAAAGCCAGTGGAGGCTACTTACTGCATAACTCACAGTTAGGGAAATACCTGCTTTATAACAGTCCTGTAAGATATGAAGATGTTTGAAAAGTCAGTAACACTTTAGATTAACTGCACCTGCTTTTATATTGCATTCATAAAACATTTGGTATCCCTTCATAATGTATTCATTAATTATTCATAAAACATTCATAAACATCATGTATGTATACTTTAACATCCTAACATCCCTTAACAGCTGTAATATGCATTAATAACAAACATATAATAATTACAAACATTATAATTGTACAATCATGTAATGTTTGTTGTTAATGTATATCAAAGCTGTTAAGGGATGTTAGGATGTTAAGGTGTACTTGCATGCTGCTTATGAATGTTCAATGAATGCATTATGAAGGTGGACTGAATGTTCTATGAATGCATTATGAATTGTTACCAAAAAGTTTTATCCAGCATGCACAATACAAGTATCAGAGTGATGAGCAATGTAGTGAATTTGTCACAGGTGAGAAAACAAAAAAAACTCCTTGTTTTAGAAGACTGAAAAAAACCACCATCTTACTGCTGACAGCATAGACTGAAGACTGAAAATAGTCTGTTTAGCCTGAATGTCATGTAATATAAGGGGTCTGTCACTAAACATGACAGTGGATCCTATCTTAGGAGACCTTTGATACCTTAGCCTACTGTAATAATGTATCCATCTCTCTATTCAGACCACTTCTCTTGGTGACATCAACGGTAATAAAAATAATAATGTGTGTTGGACTGGCATCCTGTCCAGGTTGTACCCCAGTCTTATAATCTATGTTACTTGGAACATAGAGGCTTCAGTTGCCAAGATTTGCATAAATTTCATCATGGAAAAAAAATATATGGATGAAAACAAAAAACAAAACAAATCTGGATTTATAAAACCTGGTGTACACACAGACAGTATGTGCACAATTTCCCCTTGATATATCGGGACGACCTTGTAAATGTGCACATGTGCACTAGCCTGAGATCCTGCTAAGTTACCGCCCACAAATAACCATAAATGGTCAATGCAAATCAGCTGCATTTTCATATAATACGCAAATCAGGCCTTTCTGGTTGCAAAGTCGAATGATAGCAACTGTATATAAAAACCAACAAGAGAAATTTGAATCGTGCGAGGTAGAGGTACATAAACACATCACGCCTGAGCTGTGCTGTGGTTCGTGCTGCTGCCTCAGGGTTTGCATCCCTGCCATGGTGCCAAGGGTGTGGAATTTGCATATTTTTCTTGTATCATTGTAGGGTTTTACGTTTACTCTGGTTTCCGGTTGTTGTTGTGTTTCCTTGTTGTTTGTTCGTGACTCACTGTGGGTCCAAGAGAAATGCAATTACAATCCTTTGTATGTCCTGTGCATATGGCAAAATTGATAAAGACTTTGACTTCACTTTGACTTTCCCCCCACAGTCCAAAAACATGCTGTGGTTAGTTACCAAATTGCCTGTAGGTATGCAAGTGTGAGTGAATGGTATGTGTGTTTGTGTGTGTGTGTGTGTGTGTGTTTGTGTGTGTGTGTGTGTGTGTGTGTGTGTGCATGCCCTGTGATGGGTTGGCGCCCGTCCTGGGCGGCTGCCTGCCTGGTGCCCATAGCCTTAAGGATAGGCTCTGGCAACCCTGAATAGGACAAGCGGTTTCAGAAAATGAATGGATGGATATATTGTACAGCTGCTTCTACTACTTTTGCACTATTTCTCACTTTCAGATTAGACGCCAAACTGCGTTTCCTTGTCTGAGTTCTTGTCCTTTATGCGATGATCATAAAAGTGAATCTAAAAATGTATGTCGAATGCCAACACATGGCTGCTGCACTATGTTCTGTTAGCTCTATACCGGAAATAAAAAGGAAGTGGTGGGATCTGAAGATAGAGGGAAAGAAGCAACTTACTGCATGCAGAGCCAGTATGACTAACTGTTTGGGGGCAAACCTACATAAACACCCTCAAACTTCAACATGTGTATGGCATCTGTAACGGGGGATGTCCGATAAGGTGGCATTGCACCAGAATAATCGAGCCATACTGATGTGGTACGTTAGACTCAAAATGAATGAATCCAGACCAGGAAGGTGCTATATTTGTCAATATCATGTCAGCATCACAGATGACTTGTGAATTACTAGAACGAAATGGCATTCGATTGACAAAAGCAGCTCCATTTGGGCTCAATTCGCTGCCTGCATCTACTGATTTATATTATACTGTTGTGGATTTGATAAATAAACTTAGATTTGATTTGAGGTGTTCTTATTGCAATGTGTCAATTGCCCCAATTACATTAGGAAAACCGAACATTAATGCAAATTTAGTTCTTTCGTTTGATAGTTCATTGTGAAATACAACTTTTATTACGCTTTCCAACACAGCAGGAATTAAGGAGCTGAAGGTTGGGGAGATACCTCCGATCCGTCTGGTGTCCGGAAGGTGCCTGTTGACAGAAAGCAAACCATAGTCAGAACCTATATATATTTACAGGTATAGTGTGAGTGACTGGTCTCCCAGACACTGGGCCCAGAGCAGCACATAACTGGATAAGAATGGAAGTCTAAATTGGCTCGGAAACCAGCTGTTATCTTGTGCGAAATAAGATAAACTTTACTGGTCATGGAGTAAATTCTTCATGTATAGCAGAAAATTACATAGAATAGAGACATACATGTAAAGCAAAACAGACAAAATGCAAAGACATTACACATAGTGCAAACGGTAAACGAAAGAGTAAAACTCTCGGTGGCCCACGAAAACTCATTCCTTTCTAATTCCTCTGTGTACATAGTTATCAGTATGAATGCCATTAGGTCATATCACACTCTCTGTTACGGCAAGGAATGATGGAGTTTGGGGACTTCAACCGATCTGACAAAATCAGGGTCGAATGGTCCATGTCAAAAACAGCAAGAGCAAACAGAATCTAAGATAAATGGCTAAAGGTGGCAGGTGCAGGTTGGACAAGGTGCAAACAGTGGTCAGGGGCAAGACAAACTCAGAATCTAACGACAGAACAGGATCAAAAACAGCAGGCAGATATATCAGGAAAACACTCAAAATCTTAGGAAAGAAGAAAATCTTATACCCAGGCAGCGTGTCAAGGCAACGAAAATAGGAAGCTAAATGAGCGATAGCCCACAATGGCAGGGGAGAGGCGATAGGAATGACCAGGGAGCCTTGGACGTGGACTGGATATGGCTGTCTCGACCGGGTGGGATTATTGAATTCACAAATGTTTGATACCTAATTCACACTTAGTGCAGCAAGTGACAAACACATTTTCAATTCATGGCAAGAACTGACGAAACGTATTATTTGGAATAGCAAATTAAATCCTGCAAGGCAAGTATATAGGCTTTGGCTTACACAAATAAATGGAAAATCAATAAATCCCACTTAACATTTTCAGATTGACTTTGGGTTGGTGATATAAATTGTTTCCATGTCCGTGGTCATTTAACTAGTTTACCTGCAATTCGCAATTGCAAATGCTTTACAATGGGTGTCGCCTTTTCCCAAAAAAGTTTCGTACACTTTCTGCTGTGTATATTTCCGTAAATATACAATTTTTTTTGTGTCATTTGATAAATGTGAGATTTTGTGTAAAAAGTTGCGTAATTCAAGTGTCTTTTTGAGGTCCTGGGTCCCCTGTGACCCGGTCCGGTATATGACGTTGGAAGATGGACGCATGGATGAATGTGTAATCTCATCTGCCCTGTGATTGCCTGACATCCTGTCCAGGATGCACTCACCATATAATCTATAACAGGTTTTTATCACCATATAATCTATAAATTTTCATGTAAGTTCTTTGAATGTTTATGTGTTTCCTATGTAGTTTTGATGTACAAATTATTACCTGTGTATTTTGAAATGTTCATACAGAATACAAAAAGTGGTTTTTGGTTTTGTTACTTTAAAGACCATAATCCAAGAAAGTTATTTACTTCTTGAAAACTGATGCAAAATTAATGTTCAATTATTTTGTAAAGCATATTCAGCAGGTTTTAAAATTTTAAACTGTAATATCATGCTTGACTGCGGTGCCTTAAGGAGTGAACTGGTGTGACTTTCTTTGGCTTGGAGTCTAATGATGAGATCATATCCACCTGTTTGGGCTGTTTTGTTAATCCCTCCCATAAATATTGCAGAGCACAGGAAAAGAACAGGTGACTGTAAGGCATAGTGTACAAAGGAAATGACATTATCAAAAGTCTTTGACTTCCAGGGTATTTATACAAACGAATTAACAGACAAGATGTGCAGCTCTGTGGGGTGGGGCTTCTCGAGAAAGTGATCGAGAAATGGTTAGTTCCAATAAGGGAGTCCTGTCTCCATTAGCCTCTTGAGCAAGGACCTTTACTCTGACCTGACCCTGCTCTTGGATCTACATCTGTATGTTGTTTTGACTAAAGTGTTTGCTACATGAATACAATTCAAGTCATGCATTTATTCCTAACACTACAACTAACATAAGACAGACATTACACTTAACACAAACAACAAACACGAAATAACAGAATAGAAGCAGACAGAATGTAATTATGGAAATGCAATGACCAGATTTAAATGAGTAACCTTAAAAGGGAAATACTGTTCTGCAAAGCA
>JAODJU010000038.1:5030706-5041512 GCA_026776725.1 Gnathonemus echidnorhynchus
GTTAGCAATATCAGTTGATAACACATTACACGCGGTGCTTTACGTATAAAACTCCGTAGCAACACGTCCACAGATAAATTGGATGGTATAGTGTGTGCGACCAATTTAATGAGCCACAAATGAGAAGTAGTGCTTAAACAGCATAAAACTACAACTTTCCCTTCTGTTGATAAAAGGAGCAGCCATCTTGGATTCTGAACTCGGGATCCTCTGTGCTGCTCTGAGATATTTCTCGGATCGCCGAGAAACGGGAGCGCACATGCCATCACTTCTCACTTCAAAACCCGGAATCCAACTCGGAATACGAGTTCTCAGGAAAAATGGAACTCATCAAAACTGCCTGAAATAGGTTGACAGAAACATTTCAGGGATTTTGAGTCATTCTGCACTGCAGATGGGTTCATTGCGTTAAAAATTTTAATCAGATTAATCATGATGATGGATTAATCCGCGTTAACCTGTTAATTTTGACAGCCCTACTTTTTATAATTATTTAGAGCTGTGTGTATGCTTTATGAGTGTATTATAAAGTAGTTATATAACTGCTTTAAATGAACTGTTACCACAAGTTCTTCCCAAAACATAATGTTGGTTTTCTTTTATTTTAGCTGATGTTAATTAAATGTTTAGGTAGAACCTCTGAGAAATCTTACATGTGACATGTCTCCAAAAATCATTAGGGCACTGCATACCAAACTGTTTCGGCAGCGTGATACACTAAGACATCCCTACCGAAGACTTTACAGCAGAGCTCTCCTGCTCTGCTTTGCGTAACAAACCAGACTTGGCTTAATTAAGGATCAGAAATCAGGTGGAGACTTTGCTGGCCAATAGGAAAAAATTGTATATGCAGACTACCTCTGTGTTCCGCCAAGCATGTTCAAAAATATCCAATTTAAAACAAACTGCTCGAATTACCTCAGATCAACACAAAGTAAATCAAACTAATGAGACAGAAAATAATTGTTATGCAAAAACAGTGAATACATTGACATCATTAACTTGTACCCCCTAGATGGGAGTGATGCAAGCACATAGTCACACATAAACAACACATCACAGTAGATATGGCCAATGGAGGTGGTGATGGACGTGGAACTTTTTAGGGAGAGAGCAGGCAATGAGAAAAGACGGGCAGGGCAGTGGTTCTGGGTTTGGTCCCCGGGTCGGGTGTAGGACCTTTCTGTGCGGAGTTCACATGCCCTCCCCGTGTTCGCGTGGGTATCCACCCGGGGGCTCTGGTTTCCTCACACAGTCCATAAGCGCGCAGAATAGAATAAGTTTGCCCCGTAATTGTGTGAGTGTGTGTGTGTGTCTGTGCCCTGCGGTGTGTTGGCGGCCGCCCAGGGTTGGTTCCTGCCTGCGCCTGTTGTTCCCGGGATAGACTCCGGTCCCCCCCGCGACCCCGATTGGGATTAAGTGGTTATGGTGATGGATGGAGATATAAAATCCAATAATAAAGCCCCCCCTAGCTGTCCATTTGCGACCTTAATCCATGATGGCATTCTTTAAATATACATACAAAAACACACACTGATTTCTATACAATATAATACAATAACACCTGAGATGAATGAGATTTTGTGCTTTTTCACCTCTAAATTAATAACTTGACATTGCTACCAGGCTACACAATCAATGTGCATAATGTTTCTTTCCTATCAATGCTATTAAAGTGATAGCACACTTGGAAGCATTAATGCTATCTTGATTGTTTACCATTAACACTGTAACTTGCTTCAGTCAGCAAAAGCATTGCTGATTTACCTTTGGATATTTGTGTCACATGCTAATAATGATCTTTGCTGAGCTTTGTGTAACCTCAATAAGGGATACAAAGAGAATCCATCTTTCACTATGATACTGTGCTGCCCATGCAGTATGTAGAATTTAGCATATTATATAGATTGCCAACCCAACTCCAGTATACGATCCTTTCTCTTATTTAAGCTTTAACCATCCATACATTGTAGGGAAAAATTTTCAATTTGCATTTCTCTTGTCTACGCAAATGATTTACACTGGGATGCTTGTCCACGTCGACTCCAGAGCCTCCCATGGTGGCGTTGGCTGGATATCTTCTGAGTGATGACATGCAGCATTCTGAGAAAGAACCTGGGTGTAGCTGTTTCCTCATCAATGCATGTATGAAAAGCCATCAGACAAGATGACAGAATCCAGAGAGTTAATCTTGGTGGGGGACCCAAGTAATCCTCATAGGACATCATTATAAAGGATTTAAAAGGAGAGACATAGATCTCTCTACTAACACTAGCGATCTTGTTCGTCTGTTTCTTCCATTTCTTTCTTTTTTTACCTGCAAAAGTCATTACAGGCTCTAATGGCATAATCTGGCCTTCAGTGCATGAGAGTATAGATAAGGTAGGACACCTCATTCTAAAAATCAGTCTTATCTGTTACCACAGACAATTTCTCTGCTAATCTTCTACCCTTGTATCACCCCCTTCCATGACTATTCCATATTCTTTGGTGCTATGGGAGGTGCAGAGTCAATAGGCAGCCGATGTTCTGAGTAACCATGTAGGACTGTAGGATTGCCAACCTTAAATATGTTTTGCCAGCTTGATTGTTTCAAGTTCAAAGGAAAACCACTACAAGCCTCAAGGCCTGTTCATTATCACTAGCTTCCTCATTTGGGATTTGCTTCTTGGAAGTGAACTTAATTAAAGGATACTTGTACCCAGAATCTAACTTGTATACAATGTGGCAAATGATATATAATATACACATTTTTGCATAACTGGGCCAATTTTCCAAATATCTCACCTCTTATATTTTATTTAGGATGCACTTAGAGCAATGGATTTTTATACAGAGCTGTTTTACTTCATGAATACTCCTGAAATAATGCAATTTTTGGATAAATATAAAATATAAGCCAAAAAATAAACCAAACATACGCAAAACCAAAAGAACTAGACAGAAATCACAAATTTCAAGTGTTCAAATGTGTTGATATTCCTGCCATAAAAAATGTTATATGTTAATTTGACAAAGATTTTTGACAAAGTGGTTTTTAGTGCTGTCATGTATTACATTTCTTTCGAATTATTACTCGATTACCTTACTGTATTGGCAGCATCATAAGATATATGTTCGTAGAATATGTGTAAGCATTGGTAGCTTTTTGTGTAGGTTCAGGAGAAGAGCTATACCTCAGAAAAGGATTCAACAGTATTTTATTTTAGTATATATGTTTAATTTTTTTTCAGTACCACTTTAGGTATTTAATGGAATCAGAGTAAGCAGATAAGCTATGTGTTTGGAAATAGAATCACTGAACAATCAGTGAAGAGAGACAGCATTCTCACATAAGGTATACAGTCTAGACAGGGAAACAGAATCACTGGTGGGATGATTACTTATTCACCATTGGTTTATCAGTTCATTGATGTTTGTCTTTTGTCTTTTTTAAATTAGTTTTGAAATTTAAATTGACAGTATTGTATTATTTTTAAATAGTGCTCAGCCTATTATAATACATGAGGGATTTGTGGACACTAGGACTAATAATCAATTTCCATGGTAACACGAGATCACCGAAAGCTGCCTGCTGAGGAACAGGCAGGCAGAGATGCTGTCTGGCAGTAGGCAACAACATCTGGCAGGCTGCCTAAGAGAAGGCCAGCAGCAACAATGACATCTGGCAGAATGCTTCAGGTGTAGGCCTAAACTTCTCGACTGGGTCAATCTCTACCTGGCCTCAGTGGATAAAATTCCATTTCCATCTTATGTAATTCTGATTAATCTTTTTATGCAAATGAGCAAAACTTTTTATGCAAATAAACAATACTTTAAAATGAGCATAGCTGCAGAATTTTAAGGTGACGGATACACAAAAATACAATAAAGGGAGTTTAGCACTATTCCAGAATACAGTGCATCACACAAGTAAGGACAATTTATAATCGAAGAATGATAGGTCCCAAGAATTTTTCACTTGTGTGTAACTCCAAAATAAAAGCACAGATTAATCATCATTAAACCAAGACTAAAAGATGAACATTGACATTTTAAGTTTTTGTGTTTCTCTATTATTTTGAATAAAAATAGCGTGATTTGCATGGCTTATATGCACCATGCTACGCTACACATTATGCTCGCACCTTGAATTGGGTGAGCTCTGTTTTTATGACAATGTCATTCATAGCTGGTAGATGAAGATAGAAAATGCTGTCTTAGGTGTTGCTATGGAATAAGCTATAAATTACCATGACCATCTCATAAAGAATTTGATTGCGATCTGTTGACTGCAAAGGTCATGGATAAAATCAGTGTCAAAATGATTACATTTTTAGATAGATTGCCTGAATATTTAAGCAATGCTGCTTAGCAAAAGGAAGGATGCAAGCACATGACATTTGACCTTGTGAATGTGATCAGTCAAAAAGTATTTGATAGATTTTATGACTGCTTCACAAAAATATTCTATAGATAATAAAGTCCATACTGGGAACTGAGAAGGACGGCTGTGAGGGCTCTGAGGGCAGATAAGGAGGTGTTTGTTAGAGGAATCTGTGAGCAAGTGACACACCATCTGTGGTCTAGAGACTCACGTCTTGCTTACAGAGGAATCGAAGCATTACGCACATCCAAATCTGTTCCTTGGAGAGTTGCAGTTAGGGCATAAAATGGAATGGGTCTTACAGATGACACTGCAGTTGTGACCTGCTGGGCTGCCTACTTTGAGCAGGTGTTTAAAGCTGATCCTCCAGCTATGATGTTGGATATCTCTTGAGGCTGATCCTCTGATTAGCTGTGAACCACTCAGTTTCACTGAGATTGCACTGGTGTTGAATCAGCTGGGGGCAGGAACGGTTGCAGGGATTAGTGGTGTCCGGGGTGAACTTCTTCAGGCTGGTGGTAAGACTGTCCTCCTGGCATTGCAAGAAATCTTTGCTTCCTTTTGGGAGATGGACATCATCCCAGCTGACTGGAAAATGAGACTTCTTGTCCCTATCTTGTAAAGGGAAGGTTGATTGCCTGGATTGTGGCAACTACAGAGGGATAACACTGCTCTCAGTGCTGGGCAAGGTTCTTGCTAGGGTCATCCTCAGCAGGATCCATGATCACTTGCTCACCCATCAGCAATTAGAGGAGTCTGGTTCTTATGCCTAAGTGTATCATCAACTACATCCTGGCACTGAGGGTTCTCATCGGGCCATCCATCAACAACTCTGCTGGTCCATCGGGTGGATATCGTCATGATGTCTTTGCAGCCTATGTACATTTTTGTGTACCATTCAATTTAATTTATCAAGTTGTTCTGTGGGACATCCTGAGTCTTTGTAGGATCCCCCCTGAAGCTGCTGGACATCATGGCCATCCTGTACACCGGTACTGTGAGTGGTGTGCAGAGTGGAGGCGGAACCTCTGCATTTTTCCCAGGGGATTCTGGGATTTGTCAAAGGTGTGTTCCGGCTCCTACTCTGTTCAATGCTTGCATGGGCTGGGTGTTGGGCAGCGTCATGGTGTCTGGTGTCTGTTGGGCATCTGTTGCTGAAGGAAGATTTACCGATATTGACTTTGACAACGATGCTGTGATCTTTGTAGAGTCAATGGAGGCTGTGATCGGGGTCCTTGAGAGACTAAGCAAGGAGACTGAGTGTTTGGGTTTGCAAGTGTCCTGGATCAAAACCAAGATCCAGACCTTTAATGACCTCCTGGGCACAGCCATCAGCAGTGTGTCTGTCTGTAGTGAGTATCAACCTCATCAAGAGGTTCACTTATCTTGGCAGTGGCATTCATCTCTCTGGTGACTCTTCCTATGAAGTAAAATAAGTAGATGGATGGGGGCAGCAGACAGCCCACGTGAGCCCTGGGTCATGGTCAGATGTGGTAATTTCTATGTATGCAAAAGCTAAAGCAAAATGTTAGAATCTAATTGTCTCTAGTTCCTTACCAATCCTCTATAGAGGGGATTTAACCTATAAGCTACTTATAGGCTACTACTAAACTGCTGGTTAGAGGCTTGGTGTGCATCACAGAACATTGCCTTTATTGATAAGTAGGATCTTTTTTGGGAATGACCTTGCATTTATAAATGTGACGGTCTCCAACCCTATTGGATGGGATCATTTATGCTTACGCAAAACGTGGCAAATAATTTATCAGCCTGACAGAGCACCACACATGCCTCAGTCTTGCGCTCTTAAATCGAAGGCTGTTTATTTTCACACCTTTAGCTCGTGTCTGGCTATGACTCAGGTGCTCCGTAATACAGTGGTACCTCGGAACTTGAACTTAATCCGTTCAGGACTCGTGTTCGAATAATAAAAAGTTTGAGTTCTGATCGAATTTTCCCCATAAGAAATAATGGAAAACCAATTAATTGGTTCCTGGCCACAAAAAATTACACCTAAATATTTTTTTTTTTATTTTGAAATTTTTTTTAGAATTTAAACACAAAATAAACAGGATAAAACAAGAAGAGCATCTATTGTACTAAACACATCTAAGCACATTTATCAAAACAGTAATTGGTAAAGTAAGAAAATAATTGTATCGAAACAATGTGTAAAGTTAAAAAAAACAATGTGTCCTGCCCCGATCGTCCGCTCCTTTCGTGTGCCACACCCCCTCATTAACCCCGTTTGGAATCCTCGTGTGATCTATTGGTAGCCACATACTTAGCTCATTGAGCCAGGCAGCCATCTAGAATGCAGAGGACACTGAACACACTGAAGTCTTGGACAAACAGGTGCTGACCCTGAAAACTATCATGCCTTTTGCACACTCCCAAATGACCAGAACAGGGAGTGATCATGTACAAGCAATAAAACATGCTGTCTATATGGGCAAGGGACCTCTATTTGGAAAACGGCACTCCAGGAGTAGGGCGATGAGCGAGGAACCCACTTCCTCATCAGGACATTGTCCTCGAGGAAATGCACAGGGGACTGGGTACACCTGGAACTGCCACTGACAACTGACTGAAAGTAATAACGAAAAGAGGAATCAGCCTTTTGAACCTTACTTAAATTAGCCCTGGTAACAGACAAAAGCATGGCAGTATCAGCATTTATTTCATTGGCTTTTGCTTGAGATGAACCGTACAGGAGTCATCACAGAAAATGGAAGTCAGCTGCAAAAAAACAACAGAACTCGGGTTTAACTCAGGGACTTTTCCATCATTTCTAGTAGAAACATAGTTTCTCACTAGCTATATCATTACCCAAAACAAATGACACGCCAGGCATAGGTAAGGAGATTGTACAGACTGTGACTATGGCTGCAGGTGCTGCTGTACGTGTAATTTTTATCTACTATGCTTGTCCATTAATGTGTCAATGCATGCCCTGACCATCCAAGCTCTCTGCCTTCCTTCCCACATGTCCAGATGGTACCTGGGCTGGGTACCATGTGAGCTGGAGTCCTGCTTCTGTCCCATGGAAGGGTGACATTGTGAATGTGACTTATGAACTGTAACATCATGGGTGCAGAATTCGATCTGCCACCTTACACCAGCCGGCATGGAGAATCGACTCATTGATGGACCTTGGCTTTGCCCTTGATCATAGCTTACACCTTGCTTTTAGCAAGCAAGTCCACTCTTTTCTGTTCTCAGTAATGTTAGTATGCCCAGAGGGGTTGGCCAGCCAGTTGACCTTGGACCCCCAGAGGTTTTTTCTATCTGCTTGGGAGTTTTTGGTTCCTCTCCTCTGTTGTCATCTGTCTTTCTGTCTTTAATTTCTTTGTCTTCCATTTTCCATGTTTTTGAATTATTCTATATAATTGATGCAGGAATGTATCACAACACACCCATGTAAAGCTCCTTGGGGTGACTGAATTGAATTGAAATGTAATTGTGTTTTCACAAATACAAAGAATGCCTGTGCCCAATGTTATTGTGAGCTAAAATGATGCGTGTTGGTTTGCAGTCACTGACTTCAGTATGTTTAGGATAGAAATGCATCATCGTCTTCCATGGCTAGTAACTTTTGTGACTAGTTGGGCAGGCGTTATTGACAGCCCTTTAACTGCCGAGGGAGCAGCTGAAGCTGGGGACAGTCACGCAGTGTCAGTGGCAGCCAGGTACAAGCTGGCTGTCCTAAATGCAGGTGATCACTGCTGGTGATGCTGCATCTCTGCATAGCCACCTGCTAGCTGGCCAGACTGGCAAATGTGCTCTGCTCTGTCACAGGGATGAGCTATGAATCCCTGAGGCTGTCACTGGAAGGAGGATGATGCCTAGGGCATTGGCCAGCATGAACCATGTCGCCTGTCCCACTCACCATGCTATATGCACAAGTACCATTAGTGATCAGCTCAACCCACAATGATGTGCCAGGTAATATTCCTGGGCTTCCTCCCTGCCAGTGCCCATAAAACTGTATACAGCCTCCTCTCAATGGGCCCAGAATCATTTGGGGTCAAATGTAATTGGACAGTATTCCGAGTCCGTGCCTACTGTATATAATAATTGGCTATGCCAGGTAAAACCATACACGCAATAATAGGCAGTCTGGACCTTCCATTCTTAATTTATTTGTTAAATAATTAATTCTTTCATTTATTCACGTCATTTTCTGTAGAACCTGTATTGTCCTGCACTTTCTCTATGTGCATCTTTCAAGAGATTAACTGAAATAGATAGATAGATAGATCACTGCCTTGCAGTTAGGTCACATGGTGAATAGCCTCTGCGGTGTGTGCTTGTACCTTTGTATACCCCAAACTACTGTTACATGGTGTCTAGGAATAGCCTCCATAGTGTGTATTTGAAAAAAAGAAAGGAAAAAAATAGAAGCCTAATTAAATAAATAAATGTTGTCTTAGCAATATTGTGAGGCAAGCCTATTAGCACAGACCTTTAACCCAGAGCCGCCTTCTATCCATACAAACAAAAGAAATTGTGTTTTCTGTGTTTTTTATTTTTGAGTAAAATGGAGTTTGACATTTAGATTGCAGCTAGATTTCAGTACACAACTTTGCAAAAACAGAAAAATAGAGAAAAATCTGGCTTAAAACTTAATCTAGGAGGGAAGAAGTTCCAAACAGCTCAAGATATGTCAGGTTGGAAAATTATGGTTATCTTATGATTGTGTGTAATGTGTTGGAGTTTGAGTTTATAACCGCACATGATTACATCATGAGAACGTTATACAACAGCACATTTTTAAGCTTGTCAGTTCCCTGGGTCTTCATTTCCACTCTACCTTCCTAAGTTTGTTAAAAAAAATCATTATTGTAATGTTATTTATATGATATATATATTTATAACCTGTTGTGCAGAACTTGTTACATAAGCTGAAGCAATAACTACTGCTATTTATACAGAACCTGTAGCAAACTAATAAATGCATTGACACACTATGAGTGGAATACATAAATTAAAAGTAAAATATAAAAATACAATATATGCAAAGTTCCTCCCCCAATCACACTAACAAAAATAGTTTACAAACTTTTTTATGTTTTTCTTAACAATCCAACTTGAAATACATTGTAGGTATATGCCATGCAAGACAGCTCTTGTACAAAATCAGACGACACTGGACTTCAGACTGGGTTTGGATTTGTTTCAGATATTTGCATGATGTTACAAAGGTATCGGGGAATAAGCCATGTAGTGTTTTATAGGGCGGTGTCCCACAAATCTGGATTTCTTAGTCAGCCTGGTTATCTTAAGCTAGAAGTCATGATTGTCCAATAAGAGTTGAGGTAAGGAACATTCCTATTCGACAGTCATGACTGCTAGCTTACGGTAAGCCAGCTAATGCAGAAATCCTGATTCGTGGACCCGCCACCCCGTTTAATTTGGATCCTGAACAGTTTTTGTAGGAAAAGGTCGATGTAATGCTGCGTTTTGGGTATGTTACAGCTTGGTCAGGCAACACTATGGCGAACGCTGCTGCAGTTGCCCATTCTCAGTGTCATGTAGGTATAAACCTAGGAGAAGGACAAGGAGGGTTATGTGCAATTAATAGTTTACATTGGGATGTACTGTGGCACATCAGGGGTACTTCAATCTGTTCTACTATCTTTTGATTCAACAAAAATGTATATAATTACTAATGCTTTTTAACTCCTGTACCATGCACTCGAATGATTTTCTGGTCCTCTCACTTCAAAATGGACAGCTGTCAAGCAGATTTAGCCTCAAAAGTATGAGAATGATTACTTGGTGGCCAAATGAGGACTTAGTCAATTACTAATTCAAAGACTAACTTACATCAGAATATTCTTCACAATAAGATTTTTTCACCAGACTGCAGACTTTAACTTTGGTGGAAATTTTTAATGTCCTGCACAGCACTGCTGCAAAAAATACTTTTGTTTGTTTTTCTAATTATTGTTTGCTTTATTATTAATGGTAGTATTTTTAATGAGGGTTGCCTATTCCCTATTTAAATCTCTTCCCATAACGCTTTTTACTCAACTTTTATCAATTATGTAATTGTTGCATAGTTAACACCTGCTTATTCATCCAGGAATCTAATCAGCCAATCATGTGGCAGCAGTACAGTGCATAATTTCATGCAGATACAGGTCAGTAATGTTAGTTAATTTTCACATAAAACACCAGAATGGGGGAAAAATATGGTCTCAGTGATTTGGACTGTGGCGTGATTATTGGTGCCAGGTGGGCTGGTTTCATGCACAACACTTGTGTACATCTAGAGTTTACTCAAAATGGTACAAAAATTGTCTACTGAGCAGCAGTTCTGTGGATGGAAATGGCTTGTTGATGTGAGAGGTCAAACGAGAATGGCCAGACTGGTTCGAGCTGACAGACAGGATATGGTAACTCAGATAAGCGCTCTGTACAGCTGTGGTGAGCAG
>JAODJU010000038.1:5048091-5060485 GCA_026776725.1 Gnathonemus echidnorhynchus
TATATACATGCACACACACATATACACACACACACACATATATGTACTGATATGGTGTATAGTACATATGGTGTATAGTACAATAGTATTATATAGTATAATTTATGTCTCTGTATGCACACACACACACACACACACACACAGTGACACATAAAATTCATTGCAGAAGTCTGTTCAGAGCAATGTGCCACTAATTATTATTCCCAAAGAGCAGCAAGGTAAGTCATCCCAATAGTGGGAAAAGTTCAGCCTTCTCATCAGCAGCGAGTGAAATAAAATATTCAAATCCAATTCCAGTGTACAGTCAGGTAGCACTGCTCTGATACAGCAGAACATCTGGAGAACAGAAGGTAAGGTAATGTGCCATCAGTAGTACCATCTCACTGAGACATACCGCCATCTGCTCTGGGGCTGAATGAATGTGGGAATATAGAATTTTTAAATTGCACAATTCTTCCGATAGAGAAACTTATTAAGCACCATGGATTCTAATGAGCACTGGCAAGTCCCTGTAAATGCTCAAGCTATGGAGGAAAGGGGCCTTTTCGACCCCAGCCCTCGGCTCTTTGCAGTGCCTCTGCAATCTTCCAGAGGCTATGGGACATTTTTCTACAAATACCCGGAGAAAATGTTCCTGCTGTTCTATCTGAAAGTCACATGACAAATAAATTATTCATCAGGATTAAGTGAGCTCGTTCTTCGCTTTCTTCTGTCTGGACTGACCAGCAAGTCCCTTCCCTGTAGGTGACAGAAATGTAAGTATGAAACTGTAATGTGAAATCGCTGAACATTTTGTACCTTGCAGGCTAATTTTTAATTAGTTAGTTAGTTAGTTAAAATGCTATTTTAAAATGTGCTAAGTTTGGACAACAGTACAGTGTGGAGCTTTGTTAATCTTGCGTTGGTATAGAGACTGTTCACCCAGATGCCTGCATAGCCATCGCTTACTGAAACATGGCCAGTCCTGATTTGTACACTGTTGATATGTAAGGTCAGTAGTGTGAATTCTGGGCTATGGACCGCAAAGAGGAAGAGAACATTCAAGAAGCTACAGAAAAGTTCCCTGATTTTTTTCACTGATCTGGTTTGGGTTTGGTTTTGGAATTTTGTGCCATGCTGTTACTTGGCATCTCTCTGGCTATCTGTTTGTTTTCAATTTTACTAATGCTGAGAGAAATGAGGCTTCAGAACACAGTGGGTGGGATTATCCTGCAATGTTAATTGCCGACAGGTATAGAACACTTCTTGATGAGCTAAGATAAACAGTGATTCACAGTGCATGGAGGTCCTGGGTCATGGATTTTGAAGATTGTCCCACCAACAAAATAGCAATACAGCAGAAATTCAGGAAAACAGACCTTTCGGTGTTTACTCACCAGCAAAGGCATTAAACTCAAGCTTTTTTTATTTTAAATAAGAATTTGATAAGAATATATAATGACAATTTTGTAACTGCTTTATGTGTAGAGACTGAAAACATAACACCAACACCTGTGAAGGTAGGTGTTGAGTTGGAAATCACTGTTCATTCATGTTGAGATTTCCCATACCTCATGGCCGCAAATAGGCCTGTCACAAATAATTTGGTATCACAGGTGCTCAGGACGAAATTACCATCGGGCCCCCATGATGCACAACCCCTCTCACCTGGGCCCAGGGGGTGGACGACTTCCGACAAACTTCTCAAAAGGTGATATAGCAATGAAAAAAATGTCATGTATCGAGGGACAACAGAGCAATGAAAATCATGTTTTTTAAACCCCTCAAAGGACAAAGGAACATTGAAGAAACATAGGCTCCAGTTACACATTTTACAATGAAAAATACTGTCATGTACCTGTACATAGCCTGTAATAGTGAAAAAAGAATTTCTTTACAAATATTTTAGCCTACAGTGGGTACTCACAAGCTTACAGCCTGTACCTACTAGGCATTCCCTGAACTTTTAAACTTTTTCAGACTACAGAAAACTGAAACCACAGATATGGGACTCCTACTGTAATAATTAGCCAATTTCATTCATCATTACTGTGATTAGCTAATTCTGATAAATATAATAGCTAGCAGTTATGATATATATTTCTTAAATAAATATCTTGATATACACATTAATGGTCTTTCACATTGTAATCTTTTTTATTTTTGCTTTTATTGTGTTTGTGTGCTGTGTGGAAAAACGACAACTGCGTTGGGCTCACGCTAGCAAAGACACCGGCATCGCTAATGACGCGGCTTTGCTTTTTCTATTTGTTCACTTTCCATTTTGCCTTAAATCCGACAAGTTAAGAAATCCGGCTTCGTCATGCAGCCACCAGCTGCACCCTATGGAGCAGGTTTCCTCATAATATATCCATATTCCACAATAATAATGTCCCCATATTCCACAATAATAATGTCCCCATATTCCACAATAATAATGTCCCCATATTCCACAATAATAATATCCCCATATTCCACAATAATAATGTCCCCATATTCCACAATAATAATGTCCCCATATTCCAAAATAATAATGTCCCCATATTCCACAATAATAATATCCCCATATTCCACAATAATAATGTCCCCATATTCCACAATAATATCCCCATATTCCACAATAATAATATCCCCATATTCCACAATAATAATGTCCCCATATTCCACAATTATAATATCCCCATATTCCACAATAATAATGTCCCCATATTCCACAATAATAATATCCCCATATTCCAGAATAATAATGTCCCCATATTCCACAATAATAATATCCCCATATTCGACAATTATAATGCCCTCATAGACACTGCGGAACAATTTGACGTGTGGTTACATGAACACCAAAATGAAGTCAATGCCTCCCGTTCCCTCCGCAATCATCACATCTATACATCATTGAGAAATCGTCCAATAAGCCACAACACACAGCTGCAAAACTTGTGTGCCAGCATTCCAGGAAGGATTGAAGGAGATTGTGGCCCTGCTGCTTATTAAGTCCTTGATATTATTTTTCTCCTGTTATTTTTCTATCCCCTGTACATGCACATGGGCTGAGGTGTCTCACAATGGGGGGTGGTGGATGTAATCATATAGTCATTACCATAGATGAATATGTGGAGTACAGGTCAAAAGCTCTCTACTGGACTGCACCATGGAATCAATTTGATACATAATGCATTCATAATTGCTCTGTTTTTATTCCTTCACTTCAAAATACTGCTGTTCTGTACATCAGTCAGTTCACCTTAAAACCTTTTAAAGGTCAAACCTCTCAGTAAATTGCAAAGCAGTTTTTTAAAGGTTTTTAAGTTTTGTTGCAAGTATATATATATATATATATATATATATATATATATACAGACACACACACACACACACCGATGAGCCAGAACATTATGACCATGTGAAGCAAATGATGTTGCTCTGAGGAGAGATAAACTTTGTCACATGACCAGCAATACAATGGGCATGCAAGGGAGGGTTGCAACTGGACTTTGGAGCAACACAGCAGGGCTCCATGTGCTGTGCGACGTGACACATTTCTCCAGGGATTCTCATCAAAATTATCTGCCATTTCCACCACAGTAGCTCTTAAGCTGCTTTGTGCCACACGGGACAGCCTTCATTTACATCTTGCACTGACCAGTCTTGGTGGCCCGACACCCTGTTGGTGATTGGCGGTCTTCCCCTCCTCGGACCACTCTCAGGAGGTGCTCACCGCGGCTGACCGTGAGATTGGTGGTCTTCCCCTCCTCAGACCACTCTCAGGAGGTGCTCAGCACGGCTGACCGAGAGATTGGTGGTCTTCCCCTCCTCGGACCACTCTCAGGAGGTGCTCACCGCGGCTGACCGAGAGATTGGTGGTCTTCCCCTCCTCAGACCACTCTCAGGAGGTGCTCACCGCGGCTGACCGTCAGCTTCCCACACGCCTTGCCGTTTCTCTGGCCCAGCTGTCTGGTCATAATGATGTATCTCATCAAAGTCACTCACATCTTTATCCCTGACCATTTCTTAAACATCCAACATGTCGATTACAGTGAGGGCCGAATGTTAACTTACTGCCTAACATATCCCAGACCTTCACATGTGGCACTTTTAAGTCAACATTTTTATATAACTGCTATTAATGTGTGGCGTGGTATAGCATGGTTAGCGCTGCTGCCATATCCCNNNNGGGCGGGGTTACCTCTCTCTGTCTTCCCTTGTTCATGTTTTTGTTGATTACTAGCATACTGTCTGGCTAATCAGTACTTAAACAAATTATTTAACTAAATAAGTTAATTAAGAGAGCTGGTGGTGAAGTCCATTGAATACATGGAATGTCTGGTGTGCCCCTCAGGAGACAGTCACCTCCTGGGCGTCGCAAACTACCTATCCCACGATCCCTTACACCTATCTGCCGGTTCACTAGTCTCCAGCCAAAACTGAGAATGTCTCTGTTGACTGTCTATTCATTTCATCTGCTCCTAATTTCAGCTACTGCCCATTTATACTCACTACATTTCATCTGCTCCTAATTTCAGCTACTGCCCATTTATACTCACTCTCTCCAATTGTCTGTTGTGAGCTTGTTAGTTGGGTTTGACTGCTACCTTTGACTTTTTTGTATTACAGTCTGCTTGTTGTGCTTCTCGCTCGGCTCTCTGGTTACACTGCCTGTGTTATTGATCGCTGCCTGCTTCTCACCATGCTTCTGCCTCCCCCTTGTACCTCTCTCGCTTGCTTTGTGGATTTCACCCTTCGGACCAGTTACTGATGGTGTTTCATAAACACCAACCTGTCCTCTCTGGACGAGTGGTCATGATTGTGCTCAATAAAATGCCTGCCAGCTATTCGGCTTGTATGGGTAGTTATTCTGTGTCACAGAGGTATCGGATCCAAAGCAGTGTTCTTCTAGTCATGTCACAAGATATCTAACTTTTTGCAGAACAGAAGAAATCGATCATTATTATTGCTCATTTACATATATTCCAATGTTAAGTTGGAACTTAACTACCCAAACAAACAGATTTAGACATTTTCTTTGACTGCCTAAGACTTTTGCACAGTCCTATCGCATGAATCAGATCGATATTTACTGATTGATACTTGTTTCTGTTTAGTTTGTCGTTATAAGGATAAATTCGGCGAACGTTTTTGGTAGGATTTGACAGCTGCCAGAATTTAATTATCGTGCTGCTCAAGGTGACCATGGTCTACTTTTCACAGGGACTCTTTTGAAATCAGAAAATTCCATGGAATACTTGAGATTGCATTTAAAAATGTCAATATAAAGAGAGTTTTTTATATTTAGACTTTATAATATTAATATACCAGTATCCACCACTTCCCTGTCGAATTGTGTTCCCTGCCTCTAGCATGGGACAAATAATCACTAATAGCACGTTGAAAAAGAGTGTCCATTCATAATATTTTTTTCCCACATTACTTTTAGACTTAGAAGCAACATATTTTAGGCATTGACTTCATCTGTGCTCTTAAAAAGACAAATCACATAGAGGAAGCAGAAAGCCATAACCAATTTCCTAATATGTAAAATAAATGCCTTCTTTATTCCAGGGAGCCGGTCCTTGTAGGATAACTTTGAACTAGAAGTTTGAATTCCAAGTTCTAAATATACCTTCCGAGAAGTGAGATTTGCTGGAGTCCCGTCTGGATCCATGTCGCCTCGCTGCCAGAGCCCTGTTTCTGGATTTGATATTTTATCCCTGCGTCCTAGTTCCCATCTCCTGGTTCCCGTGTCCTGGTTCTCGTCCCCTGCCTCCACCAGTCCTCCGCATCTGAGTCATCCTTCTGCACACCTTGTTCTGTAGCCACCCGTCCAGTCAGCAGAGCCAGATTGTGGCGTGTGGCTGTTGGCTTAGATGTACAAAATGAGGGGGGTAATCAATGAGAGGAAATGACTCCAAGCCAAGTCGCAATTTTGTTTAACTATGACTGATTTGAAGGCAAAACTGGCGGAGGGTGAAATACCTCTAAAGGTCATTAGCTACTATATGTGATTGTTTCTGTGCGACGGATTCAATGCAGAGGAGAGAATGGGGAGAATGGACACTAATAACAAATGTTGACTGTGCGAAATTAGTTTTTAGATTTGTTTGTTGTAGGATGAATAAAAATGTTTTCATCAAATACATTTACAGTAGACCTTAAACATACATTCATCATACTTTATGCAAAATGACATTCACAGCTGTCAACTCAGTTTATTATGAAAAGTTTACTGTATAGGGGAATGCAGAGAAAAAAAATGTGATTTGAAAAAAAATACCATTCTCACAGTTCCAAGTGAAATCATCCTTTTCTTTGTATATATATATTAAAAAAAAAACAATATAGGTTGATAAATTGTATAGTCCGTTTATTAAGGACTATATTTATCAGGTTTTCTAGGTGCAGCAGCTTCTTCAAAAGCATGCGGTGTCGTGCCCTTCAAAAGCATGCGGCGTCGTGCCCTGTGCCCTTCAAAAGCATGCGGCGTCGCGCCCTGTGCCCTTCAAAAGCATGCGGCGTCGTGCCCTGTGCCCTTCAAAAGCATGCGGCGTCGTGCCCTGTGCTCTTCAAAAGCATGCTGCGTCGTGCCCTTCAAAAGCATGCGGCGTCGTGCCCTGTGCCCTTCTAAAGCATGCGGCGTCGTGTCCTGTGTCCTTCAAAAGCATGCGGCGTCATGCCCTGTGCCCTTCAAAAGCATGCGGCGTCATGCCCTGTGCCCTTCAAAAGCATGCGGCGTCGTGCCCTGTGCCCTTCAAAAGCATGCGGCGTCGTGCCCTGTGCTCCTGGGAATAGGCTCCAGGCTCACTGTGCAGCTCCAGTGTTCCCACCCTTCAGATAGAGCAACCTTGAGACCTGGTTGCCTACCATGAAAATTACATCAAGTACACAAGCCAAAGAGCTACTGTGAAACATTACAAGCAGGCAGACGCAGGAGTGCCTGAGCACCTGGCCCTTCTCCCTGAGCAAATGAAAGTGCCCCTTTTGAGGTTCTGAGTGCCCCTATTACCAAGGAGGACCCCCACCCCCAATCACATAATTTTATTGATCACTGACGATCACCATAAATTTACTGAGGTTGAGCAATTGCCACTTGAAAAGTCTCTGCCCAACATTGTTTACAAGAGACAAGAATGGAGATGATTTATTCTAAGTAGAAAACACAAAATTTCATTAAAATTATAGACAAGATGCTAACATGGCTTTCAAATCAAGAGGAACTTTGTTTGGTATATACAGTCTTCCTGTAAATCTCACTCAAAACTGATACTTAACATGAATTTGTTTTTAAAAGGAGAGACCCATATTATTGCACATTAAATTTAAATTAAGTTTTATTTATAGTGTATCTTAATTAACTAACAATAGAAAGGAATGAAGCAGTTAGAATTGTTTTTGTTTTTTCTGAAAATCCCCTTGTTAATTATGTCATGAATTAAAAAATTCTGTCATCTTCAGTTTCTCCTCTTCACTGGGGGAAATGCAGAGATGCCCTTTCAGCTAAACCCCCAGAACATGTGGGGGCTACGTGAGCTTCACACAAACAGGGCTCTTTCCCCTGCATTACCCATAGTGCTTGGATGCTTGCTTGTCTTGTAACAAAGTGGCGTCCCATCTACGGTATCTCTGCCTTGTGCCCTACACAGCCTGGGATAGACTCCAGCAACCTTGTACTGGATAAGCAGTGGCCTTATTTAATCCAGTGTCCATCCGGGCCAACCTTCTATATTTTGTATAGTTGTATCAGGTCTTGTCCCCTTTCAGTCATAACACTAAAACGTTTTAAAAACTAAAATGTTTTAGTGCCTTTGACCTTTCTATATATAAAAATCTTCATAAGGGCAACTAAACACAAAGTGAAATGCCAATAATCCTACTAAAGAGAGATGACAAGACCTGTATGCGGTGTTTAAAGTGACACACTGTTACCCTGAAGGCCTGTATGCGGTGTATAAAGTGACACGCTGTTACCCTGAAGGCCTGTATGCGGTGTTTAAAGTGACACGCTGTTACCCTGAAGGCCTGCATGTGGTGTTTAAAGTGACACGCTGTTACCCTGAAGGCCTGCATGTGGTCTTTAAAGTGACACGCTGTTACCCTGAAGGCCTGCATGCGGTGTTTAAAGTGACACGCTGTTACCCTGAAGGCCTGCATGCGGTGTTTAAAGTGACACGCTGTTACCCTGAAGGCCTGTATGCGGTGTTTAAAGTGACACGCTGTTACCCTGAAGGCCTGTATGCGGTGTTTAAAGTGACACGCTGTTACCCTGTCAGAAACTGGAGTACCTTTGCTTGTCACTGGGACTGACCCTCATTACGTTTGGTGATGTCAGGCTTGCATGCAGCAGCTCGGCCATGGAAGCCCATTCCATGAAGCTCCCAGCACACAGTTCTTTGACTGGGGTTAACAGTGTGTTAGTGACTTTTATGCACTATGCACCTCAGCACAACCCATTCTTTCACAAATGTTTGTAAACCTGACTCAACCCAGGTGCTTGATTTTATACACCTGTGGCAATGGGTCTGAATGAAACACCTGAATTCAGTGGTTAAGAGGTGTGTCCCAATACTTTTGTATATAAAGTGTATGTTCACACACAGGGAATTTATCTGCGGTTGTCAGTGGCTCTCATGTGTACAAGGCCAGACGATGGTCACACACCAGGCTGGACTGGAATTAAAAATGGGCCCTGGAATTTGGGGTCTCCTGCAAAGAATTATGCTGACCAGGATTGACGGAAGGGTTCCACGATGAATTTTGCCAGCCCACAAACCCATCAGCCCACTGGGAAAATGCCCGGATGGCCCATACAATTCGGCCGCGAAATACAATATGTGCAGCTGATAAATGTATAAAAATTTTGGGAGTGCATGTGAGTGCAAGACAGTAATAGCAGTAGCATGGCGACTTTGGGCATGAATTCTATGCAACTACAGACATTTCCATTGAACCTTGTTTCCCTTTCGATTGCTGTATCCCAGACATGGAGGTACAGTAGGATGAAATCTTTGTTTTTCAAAATCAGTTTAGATAGATAGATAGATAGATAGATAGATACTTTATCCATCCTGAAGGATATTTAATAACTGTAGTATACTACCCCAACTATGAGGTTTACATTTTTCCTTGTTTCGCTCTTTTTCATGACAGTTCTGCAGCACATTAGCAGTGCTGTAGTTCTCTGTCAGGTGTCAAAACCACTTCTTCACTTACTCTGCTTGTCTTTGAATTGAAAGCATTTCTATTTGTTGTTGAATCAGCCTCGGACTAGACTGTCTAAGGTTCAGCCTCATAATTATAGAGCAAGACTCAAATGAAAGGCCAGGTGATATAAACAATGTATTGACGTATAATCACATAAAACTGAAATGATGAGAAAATGAGAAGCTTTAATAAACTGTCAATAAGGAACATTGCTTGCTTGAACACATCAGCCTATCACATCATAGAAACTAGCACAATTCCTACCAGTAGGAAGTTACCCCCCCCCCCTTGATTCTGATTCCTCCCAAGGTTTCTTCCTTCTAGGGAGTTTTTCCTTGCCACTGTCACTTCTGGCTTGCTTACTGGGGACTTTGGGCAGGGATAATGTAAAGCACTTTGAGAGAATATATTGTTGTAAAAATATGCTGTACAAATAGTATTAAATTGAACTGAATGATGAGACCGTAATCTTTTAAGAAGGGATAAACTGCACACAACTAAAGCCAAATTTATGGTTTTGTGTAGAACTCCTGCTGTCCATGCCATTTAGATATGGTGTAGCCATGTGCACCAGATCAAGGCCTACGGCACAGTCTGACACTCACATCCCCAGAATGGTGAGCTCACGTAGTGGCGATGGAGATTGCGTACAAGTATCAACTTATAACTACAGACCGCTTGCATAAGCGACAGTGTAAGCTCTGCACAAAGCCTACGAACGACCATAAATCTGGTTTATCGTACAGCAAGGTTTATTGAGTTAGTGAAGCACATCACATGCTGCTGTTTCTGTAATACGCCTGAATCCCTTGGGAGATGAGCGCTTCCTCAGTGTCGGCGAAGAAAGTGACAACTCAGCAGCCGAAACGTCTTTTAAAAAGAGAGATAGTGTGGATAAACAAGGTGAAGTGGCGTGGCAGTACTTTGGCAATTTAAAGTATGACATGAAACACTGGACTGATGGGTGGAAGGATGGATAAGGGCATGTAGAACCTTAAATAAATCATATCAAGATATTGTATCTCATTACAAAAAAAAGTCCAGTGAATTTGTAGGTCTTCATTGACTTTTCTGTCCCTAAATCTTTGGCTTTGCTATGTCAAAATAATTATTAAAAAAATGCTTCTCTGGGACAAACCAATAGGCCAATATCATATTCATGATGTTGAAATTGTGTAATTCAGCTAACCTTAATAGCCTTGGTGGTTAATTGATAAAAGGCAATTGGGAATTTAACAGTTTTTTTCTCTTTTTTTAAAATCAGGATATTTTTTTTACTTCTCTGTTTATTTTCACTCGAAACACCCCCAGAATGTGCACCCAATATGTCCGACCAATAAATTCATTAAATAGTTCGGTGAATATGCATGCAATGTCTTCTATTACTGGTGAAGTGAACAGGCTAGTTAATAGTAAAATCGGCCATCAATGTGACTAATTATATACTAACCGGAAACATCACTATGCCTGTATCTTCCTTTGTTATGATGAATGTGTCTTGGACAGTTAGCCATGACCATAAGATGTGTGGCGTTTCTTGTGTTTAGCTATTACGTTCATACATTGCAATGCCTTTATCCTGAACTGCTAACTTCATTTATATGTATTTTTGCTGCATGTCCACTTTGGCGTAACTTTGTATCAGGTTGCTGGATTTGCCACGTCACTGAATCAGTAAACAGCTCAGCACTAACTGCTGCATTGTCTGCCCTTTATTCTCCCACAATAAAGGATCTGTAGACCCTGACTACATGCTTCCACTTCACACATTCTTTCCTCTGCTTGGCAGCGATATTGCTCTCAGTATGCTTTGTTATGCCAATAGCCTTTCAAACCCGGGGCCTTGTGTGTCTAGATCTAATTTTGTGTATTTCGCTCTGTGAGTTTGTCTTTGTCTGCCGTTGTATCGGAGCTGCATCTACCTCCTATTTGTTTCTGGTGAGGAAAAGTAAAGTAGAGTGATGAAGAACAGCCATATTGGTATATCTGTGGGACTGACTGCCATTAGTTAGCATATGAAATGTTTCTCAGTTTAATGAATATGTTCCAAAAATGTCATTTCTATCTATTTTGAGATAATTACAGTCTTTCACTTATATGGCTCAGTTACGACATCAAGCCAACCATGAAAATAATTAAATGCATTTAAAATGTACCATATTTAGGTAGAGCCTTGAAGTTTTCCTTCATTTTGCGCTATTGAAGCAGAAACCATCTCTGCTCTTTCGATTCATCATCAGATGTAGTGAGAGATCAGTATAATAATAATAATAATAATAATAATAATAATAATAATAATAATAATAATCATCATCATCATCATCATCATTAAATTAAACATAATGACCTTACATATGGGGTATAAAATGACAGAGTAAATCAGATATCATACCAATCAATTATCGTGGTTTGAGGAAAAACCTGCACCACAGAAAAATTTGACAGAAAGGTACACAGAATCTAGCAGCGCATATACGTTTAATGCATAACCAATATCCGTTTTTAAATATTCAAATACATGTACTAAGGAAACTCCGCGGTCGGATTGGTCATCGGCTGTATTACCGCACCCCTCTCTCTCTTTTTTTTTTTGTATTGCACAGCACGTTTTTTTTTTCCTTTTTTTTGTCAAACTCTGGCAACCCTACCAACTGCATAACTAGGGAAGAGCCGCCGACAGTATGAGATTTTAACAGGTGAACAATATTAGCAACATTGTTTCCGTTCGGTTTAAATATGCGTCATTTTGTTGAAATCTGTTTTTAAACTGAGCTTCGGGATTATCCTTTGTAAAGGACTGTAGAGAGAAGCAGCTTCATTTACATTTTCTTTCTCGTACTGAAGAACGTCGGAGTTGTCTAGGCACCCGCGCATCTTTCCGGAGACGCTGTTTGGCTTGTTGCTGGAGCTTATTTTGTAAAACTGATCTTGCATCGTAAAACAAATTAAAATTAATACACCTTTTTTGTGGTCTTTAGGACGGATATTGTGAAATGATTTCGCATTAAAAACGAGTGGATCATGCCTAGGGGACTCGAGGGATAAAATGAAAACGTAAGATTCATCTAAGCGATATCAGTGGGAATACTGCTTTATCATACAGTAGCCTGACAATTCTGATGTTTTTTTCTGAAAAGGAATCCGTCGCTTTAGGTAAGGTAATTTCCTTTTTGTCATTTTCAACGAAAACTGCCAAAAACTATGCCAATCGATCATA
>JAODJU010000038.1:5066613-5087100 GCA_026776725.1 Gnathonemus echidnorhynchus
GGGGGGGAGGGGTTATCAATTACAAAATAAGAATTAAGTCCACAACATGTGATTTACCAGTCTGTCCAAAGGCGTGATCGGTGTACATGATCACATCTATAGCTACTCTACTTTATCCAGTGCTGTATATTATTGGAATTATTCTCATTTGTCCAAATGTCCAAAAGCAACATATGTAATTTTAGAGATATGTTATTACTGGATAGCCATTTGGGATTCCTTGTTATTTTTATGTTTACTCACATTGGTCATCTGTACTAAGGCTGTTACACAAAACATTTTTATGAATTAGTTAAATGAATAAGAAAGCAGACATTGGCAGCCACATGCATGAAAATACAGGTAACTATAAATGAATATGGAACTGAAAGGAGATAGATTGAAACGGCACATACCCAGCTGTCCAGGGATCACCACAGCGGAATTACAGTCAGGGCCACACGCTGGCTCAGTGGGGAACACTAATGTCTCACATGTCCAGGGTTGGGGGTTTAATTCCCACTTACACTCTGCTTGTGTATGTGTGAGTGTCCGTGGTTGCCCCGTGTCGTCCGGGTTTTCACCAGGTACTTTGGTCTTTGTCCCACTACCCAAAGACATGCAGTTAGGGTAATTGGCGCCTTTGTGTATGCGCTCTGCAATGTGCTGGCATCCGATCCATGGCGTACCCCAGCCTTGTGCCCAGTGCTGCCTGGGACAGGCTCCAGGTGACCTAGACCAGGATAAGTGCTCAGAAGATGGATAAATTACCATGTGGGCTTGTTTTCCTACCTTAGGCAAATGAAATAAAATGACATTAACAGAAGAATGTGGGGAACATAGTGAGTGAAGACGAGTAACAAGGAAACAAATGCAGTTCAAACTGTTCTAGTATGAAACGTGGCTTTTATTGTGATAAATTCAGCTCCAGTGTCCAGATGTATTTTCCCAAATGCCATCACATACTCTTAACAATTATGTTTAAAGAAAAACAGGTTATGTACATGGTACAGTTCGATTATACATTAAGGACAAGCGGTTTATTGGGGAGAACTGTGACCTAGAACCTCTGTGGTTGTGGTTTTGATTCCTACATTGGTTGTGTGTGTCTGTGGATAATGTTTATATTACATTGTGGGGACCAAATGCTCCCCACAATGTGATTAGAAAAACTTGTTATTTTGACATTGTGGGGACCATTTTTAGGTCCCCACAAAGATTTTTGAATGGAATCAAAAAACTAAAAAATGTTTAGTTTGGTTAATTATGGTTGAGGTTAGGGCTGGGTAGGGGTTAAGGTCATCATGTTGTGAATGGAGTTTTCACATTAGAAATGAATGGAGGGTCCCCACAAAGTTCTCCCGATGTGGTTATAGATTCCCCCTGAGTACTTGGCCATAGTATGTGGTGGTGTGTGTGAGCGTGTTCCCTGTGACTGGCTGGGTTTCCCTTACCTAGAGTCCTACGCTTTGTAGGGTATACACCACACTCACTACGACACATAACCAGTTATGGAAGTTGGCCAGATGGATGGGTGGATGGATAGATGGATTTATGTCAAATACATTGTGCAGATTAATTTATTCACTCATTTATTCTTTGATACATTTATGCAGACATGAACAGAAGGAAATTATTTTTGATCTCTTACCCCAGGAGAGAGAAGAAAAAAAAACAATCATTCTCCCACATGTTAATGTAGGATTTCAAAGCAGACAAAAGGTGACATAGAACTATGTTAAAGAATAAAAATGTGAAAGTTACATAATTAAAACCTAAATTGGACCAAATTTATTTAATTTTCATGACAGATCACAGTAAAATGTGAATGAAATATGAACATATTTAAAATCCACCTGAATTCAATTGCATCAATCAAAATTTTAATGACCGATTTTTTGGAAAACAAGAAAAATGTAAATATCTATGCCACAAAATTGACACTGAATACCTGACATAACTGAGCAACCAAATGGGACAAAGAGTCTAACAGCAGTATTATGAAAAGAAAGAAAAAGTATTTTTCAAGTATTCTTTTATTCAAGTATTTTTACTGCTAGTATTTTCATTGGGATCAACACAGAAGGAAATACTGGGAAGAACTCGACTTTAGAAAGAGCCCATTATCTAGGCTGTAGATTTGGGTGTGATGGTTGGGACTGTCTGCTAGTATTGTGGAGTAACAGTAGGGGGGTGGGGGTCCAGGGCTGGTTTGGCCCCTACCAATATTCTGGGAGTACAGTGTGTGTTTAGGGGGTGGGGGGGTTCGGGGCTGATTTGGTCTCTACCAAGCTTTTAAACAAACCTATGCCCTTGTACAATATTAATTAACAGCTGTGAACCTGGTGTAATTAAGACTTGCTATCTGTCCAACCCAGTAACATTATCCTTAACCATCCTTAACCATTGATTCTCTGGGGTGTTTCTTCTTCAGGAAGTGCTGGAAACTGTTGCAATCAAGGATAAGACAGACAAAGCCAACCACAGGCAAATCCTCTGTTTCATTTAAAACAAATAAAATGTTTCTACAACATTAAAGCAATAAGGTGTTGCAAAAGCTTCCACACAAATTCTGCACCTAATTTCCTTCACTGGTTAATCTTACAAAAATGTGATGATTGT
Source organism: Gnathonemus echidnorhynchus (assembly GCA_026776725.1). Classification (NCBI taxonomy): domain Eukaryota; kingdom Metazoa; phylum Chordata; class Actinopteri; order Osteoglossiformes; family Mormyridae; genus Gnathonemus; species Gnathonemus echidnorhynchus. The sequence continues at coordinate 5,069,215 of JAODJU010000038.1, forward strand.
AAGGTCCAGCTGCAGATATGGGTAAGGAAAATATGGTGATTTTATTAACAGAAACTTAGCCATATATAGCTTATGATCATTTTGTTATGTATCCCCTTTTTAACCTGGTGTAAGGTAACTGCCATCTCAAATTTTAGCCAAATACTTTAATGATTTTCATAATTACAGTAATTAATGGCAGATTCTCCTTTCTGCTCAATGACTAAAACTTTATATGCCTCCCATGTTACTACTGTACATGTAACTGCAAAATTCCCCGATGGTCACCCGCAGTTTGAAACTGTTAACATATTCTGAAAATGAAATCTGTATGTTTGTCTTGTTTCAAGCATGCAGTAATGCTTAATGTAAAAATGACCAGTAATATCGGATCAGCTCTCTAGGCATATTTTATGGTACTGACAAGTAAATACTTATGTTTCATATTGAATTTGTCTGATTTTCTTCTGATCATTTCATATAACATTGAAGTGGATTGCAGCATTTCTGTATTATTAATATGGTGAAACCCAACAGGCCCAGGTGCCTCTGATGTGAATGATATTCGATTTCTTGCATAATCAGTGTCTCATTAATCATGAATGCCGTTCCTCCCAAGTCACTCTTCGGTTAAAAGTAATGTTGCTTTATTTCATAGAATGGATGGTAACTTGATAAAAACACATGTAGGCATTAAGCATTAACTTTAGCTTTCATTTTTTTAGACAGCATAGTTCATCTGTCTTTCCATTTCATTGAGAAAGTTCTGCGTAACTTGTAGAATTAAAAGACACAGATCACAGAAAAAGGGGTAAATAATGTGTTATGACAGTGAATACATACTCCAACACTTACACATGTTGTATAACTTTACTATACTGTGCTATACTGTAATATACTATGGATTTCTTCTTTCCCCTTAAAGAAAATAGAAAATGTTGGAGTTTGTCACCTATGTTTTAGTTATAGTATAAATATAAATTAATTAAATAATACAAATAAGTTTTTTTAAATCAAGTGGGAACGGTGGTTAAGTGCCTGTAAAATATATTCAGACTGGTAATTAGTTGAATCACGACAGAGAACTGAATGACTCATTTCATTATGCTTCACAGCTAATTTTTTTTTTTTAACTGTTGGTCAGTAGAAAAAAACCTTGGTGTATAGTATTATGGTAAAGCTCATATTGTTTTTATATTTATTTTATTTAAATTTATTTTACATTATGCAAATAAAGTATATACGGAGACCGCTTTGAAATTATGGCGTAAATGAATACTGAGGAAAGGCATGCTTATCAATCAGGAACAGAATGTGTAGAAACAAAATGAGCATTATAAGTATTATCAAATTCTAAATAAATGTGTTTTTTTGGCATTATCGTCTTACCCATCTGTAATATTTCCAAACAGCCGTCTAAACGTGTAGCTTCTGTTTTACCGTTAGATGTGTTTTGACGCTATATGTAGCACCACAGATATCGTATATTTTTTAATGGGAAGCAAGGTATCATGATAAATACTACAAAATACATACTTCCGGATGCTGCTGCATCCTCGGTGACCAGCTACCTTTATAAATACTTTGAATATACCACACCTGCCATATCACTTTTGTGAAACTGTTTGCATCATTGACATGGTTAAACGATAACAAAAGGGTTGCTATTTACATTAAATTTGATTTATTTGGATATGTCCTTAGAGAATTAGATGAAAAATGAATTGGATGCCCTTCTGACAATTTTACTCCAAGTTTGGTTTGATATTCGACTGCCACAGGGCAAGGAGGCAAACTGACCACCTTGATTCATTGAGCACACAAGGTGTCATCAGTTTATGGAACGTTTTGTACTTGTGATCAAAAGGAGTGTAGTGCACACTGAGGTCTGTAGATTTAAACCACGTAGAAAAATGTTGCCACTTATGTGCAAGAGAAAAACATTATTTGTATAAATCAGTTATTTTAGAGTTATTTTACTTTAGAAACGTCTGCTTGCTTCCATCGAATGTTCCATCTTTTTTCTGACTCTCTCCTCTTCACCTCCTGTACTTTTTGGTCTTGTTCACATAGTATGCATATTAATTGTTTGATTATTATCAACAAGAACGTAACCTATTGGCACTTTTCCTTTTTATATTTCATGAGTATTCATCTAATGCACATACAAAGCATGGAATAACATCTTTAATGGTTGTGCATGTTTGAGGTCATTTGGAGTGAACTTGTGCTGGTCTGGAATGGGTAGATATAATGGGACTATTGTTTCCAATTTGCAAATATTCACATTCTGGACCAGTTCTAATGAATGGATTTGCTTCATAAATTGTGGATTGGGTGTTCTAGGAGTTCATTATACTGTTCAGTGCATACACTTAAATGTTGTGAAATAATAGTAATAATGGGTCCTTTCATAAACTCCTTTTGTCTCTGTATTTAGACTTCTTATCATTATATTTGTCATTGTCACACAGAAGAGAAATACTACTGTTTAGAAAATTAAGCCTTTTTCAACTAGAATATGATTTTACCTAGAATCAGGTGCTTATCGCATGGAAAGGCAGTATGGAAAGGCAGTATACTTTTTTACACTGTCACCTTCACACTTGTGCAAACTGTGGGGGAGGTAATTCAGTTAGGAAGACACCTCTGAGCTGAATTTTGCACTGGCTCCCAATCGTGTGATTCAGAATGCTAATTTGATTTTTATTACATTACATTAAAGGAAAAAATGCTCAGTGCAAATGATCAGTGGAAATTTTTCAAACAATAACAATAATTTTTGTATTAATGAGTGAAGATATTTCCTGTCAAATACATTGCAATGACAGATAAAGCTGAAGGTGACACAGAAGCCCTTATATTTACCCTATTCGTAATAAATATGCTTAGTCAATATATGACACCCTGTAATCCTCAGTACGTACCTTTGCTGGGTATTGTATTTTATTTTCATTGCATAGTAGAATTTTATATTTTATTTAATACATGAATCTAAAATAGTAACAAAACTGTTACTGTGACCGTGATGTTTCAGATTCACTGGACAGTTTTGTACTCCAGCAAAAAATAATAAAAAAATGACCAGACAGGAATATTTGCATGCTAGATAAAAATTTAAACAAATGGAAATAAGCTGCATGGATTTTCTTTGACACACAGGGGATCTCCTTTATGAATCACTACAGCGCCAAAATCCTTGTGTTGATGCTGTTTATAGGCTAAGGAAATTATTCTGAGTGAGAATTCTTGTTGACAACACATATTCTCCACCAGATAAAAGTGGAATCTCTGCATCAACATATCTTTATTGACTTGCAGCTAAGCAAAACACTAAAATTCTTTTATAATTCATGCAAAGGTCAAAATATAAATAACGAAGCTGTTATTAGCCATGGGGTAATGCAGTATTTGTCGAGTTCCAGCCACATTTATTCTGACCTATTCTGCCCTTAGTTTTATGAATAACTCTTCTTCAGTGTCACTATATTTACAGACATTAACACGGTAAAATTCTCCAGGAATGTTAAACAGTCATTTGCTTAGGAATTAAGTAAATATTTTGTTTGCTTTCAAAATGCTGTACATTGAGACAATCATAAAAGATCATAGATTTTTCATAATTGTTTTTGTATTTAAATATAAATCAGAACTTATTTAAACTAAATTATAATTCTATCTATCTATCTATCTATCTATCTATCTATCTATCTATCTATCTATCTATCTATCTATCTATCTATCTATCTATCCATCCATCCATCTGTCTGTCTGTCTTGGATCTTCATCTTTCCTTGCAGTATTTTTGAATATGTTTTAAAAAATATAATTTCAGTCGCAAAAACAGCATGCATAAATTGTGGCAGTATATATAAAGTGGTTGCTCTTAAATGAAGGCTAAAGAGGAATTTAGACTTTGACAACTGAGAATCTCTGACTTCCTCTATTCAGTAGGGTCTGGATTCTGGATTCAAGAGAATAATGAGTTTACTCAGGTATTTAAATAAAGTAATAATCTGTCAGAGGTAACAATCTGAAGCCGATAAATTGTCAGTGAATAAAGAAAGCTGAAGCAGGTCAGAGAAAAAAGAACACCTAATTTCTATATAAAAATGACTAAAATATCCACTCTTAGGGAATGAGGGATCAGAATAGGAACTGCAAATTATACGAAGAAAAAAAAATTATATATATATATATATATATATATATATATATACACATACATATGTGTGTGTGTGTGGGTTATGTATATGTCTATACGTATATACCAAATGTGTGGGGACCATTTTTTCGATCCCTGCAAGGGGAAACTCAATTTTATAAAAATTTGTGCATGCAATCAAAAACAGTAAACATGTCAAAAGGCTTGTATTTAGTTTGGATGCTTTTGGTTAAGGTAGGGGGTTAGGGGGTAGGGGGTAAGGTCATCACAGTTGGGATTATGGTTATGCCCACAGAAATTAATGGAGAATCCCTATAAAAATATGAATACAAATGTGTGTGTGTGTGTCTGTTCATGTGTCTGTCTTTGTATGTGTATGTGTGTAAACTTTAACTTGTGAGTTTCCAGTTTTATACCAACTACATATTCATGAACAACAACAACAGTTCATACAGACTCATTTATCACTGTGGTCTTGGGAAAGGATGGAATGATGAAAATAACATATTAAAGTAATTTTTGGACCTGTGTCATCTCATATGCAGTTATTATTCCCACAATTTGTTTTTTTTTTGTTTGTGTAAATGTAATGTCTTTTAATTTTTGTGTCTTTTCAGAAGTGCGTATATTCATAACATTTAATGTAACATAAAGCAAATGTCAGTCTGCCTTACCTCAATTTCTTTTGGTGTTGATTTTCACTGCCATTTGGTGACAAAACATTTTAACAAAATCACAAGTTCTGAATTTCCTATCACTTTCTCCACAGTGAAAATCTTATGTAACAAGAACATCAAAGTGACAAGGATTTATTGCAGAAAGTATGCATCTGGAAAAATGCACTTAAACTAAATTACTCAGGTAAACATTAGAGAATTGTATGCCAGTCACAAAACCGTCAGAAGATGACCAATATTTTCCTCTAGCTAAGGGCTGTAGTTTAAAAGATGTGATGTACGTAGCATTGCCTCCTGTCCGGTGTTCAGACTCTGCATTCAGAAGAAAAAGAGGCAACATTAATGCTTTGACAATTAAACTGACAATAACCACAACTTTCCATACATCAGAAGTTTCAGCTTTTAGCTACATACAAGAGCCATTCTATGGCATGTACTAAATTTTGATCATGGAAAAAGTTCATGAAGTAAGTTGAAATACATTGTGATACTTGTGATGAAAAGATGTCATCAGTACCAGAGTACCTGGCTCATGCAAAGCCTATAACCTTTGAAATACATTAGCCATGCAGTTTTGAAATATTATTTTAACAATCTGGGGCTTTGGTAATGAATTCAACCAGGCAGCACATTTGGAGAGACATTTTGAGCAGAGTAGGTATATGTAATTCAGACATCCCATTCTTACATAGCTCATAATAATTGGGCTATTCACAGAATCTGTTTAACACGTTTCTGCAATTAACTAAGAAATAGTGCCAATTTTTGCATGTAATATTATGTAAGGTGATGTAAGTCAAGACTATCCTGATATTAAACTATCCAGAGCTATAGAGGAGCATGAAACTAATTGTCACAAGTGCAAGTTGTCTCACAGAAATTAATTTTGCCATTATGGGTCAGACAATAAAACCTAATAAGGTATGTCTGTCTTTGTATGACATCATCAACTGATTCTTTTTTTGTCAGAAACACAACATACTGAGATGAATAAATAAATGTGAAAAACAACATTCTATAGAATTTCTGATGTAGCAATTTTCAAACTGGTTTCTATTTTTGATAGAGGAGATTGCATTTTTCCAAATTTAATACATACTCGTAAATAATCCATAAACGTCTCATATGTAATAATAAAAAGATTTCTTGAAGTTATCTTCTGAGTGCTTGGGGCAAATTTGTGTACAAGTTATTGCTATGTTTAGCGATATGCTGATTAATATTAATATATAAGTTTTGCTTTTTAGTATTGTGCTTAATATCTAATTGGGCACCCAGTTCTAAAGGGCTAGCAAATATATAAATTAAGTTTTTGTTGAACAGAAACTGTTAATAAATAAAATGTCACATATGTAATTTTATTTACCTGTAACCTGTTATCTATTACCTTTGTGTGGTACGTTGTCACAAATTAGTGCAATTGATGTTTTATGAAATCATAAAGAAATCATAAGTGAATGTAAAAAGAATATTAAATTATATTCTATTGTTCTGTTGTAAATTATGTTCTGTTAACATGAAAATAATTCTTCAATGATATTACATTGTGACCTCACTGACCTGATATTGAGAAAGTTCAAAATAAATTAATCATTGACAGCATTTGACACGTTCCCTCGGCTCCTTTATACATATTCACAAATACTTAATGGAATTTAATTTTATTTTCAGAGCTTAAAAGTTAAGACCAGGCGTGTAAATCGTATGCTTCAACTTTGCTTTTATTCAAATCCAGTGTTATCTGAGCTATATTTAAATACAGTGGAAGCAGCTTATAGTGATCACGGTTATAGTGATCAACCCCTTATATGGATGAAAAACCTGGGTAAGAATCATCCCTGTACAAATACTTTTTAAATAAATTGCTTATACCAATCAAGTAGTCTGCTTACAGTGTTCATTTTGGGTCTTTTTAAACATGAGAACATATGGAAAAAAAACTAAAACTGCGGTATTAATTTTTTTTTTTTTTTACTTTACTTGCGGCAACTTGTATGCTTCTGGTTAGTAACCTAAGGCTAATGCGTGCAAAGAAAACATGACGGGGAAAAAGAAAGTCATTTTCTCTTAATTACGAATACAGACTCATCAAAGCTTACGATAAATCGGTAAAAATGAGCCACCGAGATGCAGCAGTGAAACTACAAAAGCGCTTTGTTACAATATACGTTGTGAAAATAACGATGTATAAATAAAACTGAATTGAACTGAATATTATGTGCAGTACTGTACTGTATTATAACATATTTGAATAATACACAATCCAGTAATTTGACTTGTACAATACTGCAATTTGAAAACCCTTTGAAACAGCTGTACTGTATTTTGAAATCATCAATAAAATTAAGTAAATAGCGATTGTCAGAACTGGAATTGCGGAAGCAGGAACAGGGAGACGAGGCATCAGAATGAGGGATTTATTGTAGAGCAGGGACAAGGCAAGGCACACAAAACGGACTTCAATGACCGGACTGGGGAAAATATACCTAACGCAGACTTAAATACATAAGATTAATGACAGCAACAAAAAGCAGCTGGTAAACACGGGGAATCCACACGGGATGAACAAGGGGGCGTGGCACGGACGATTGGGTCATGACAGCGACGGTGTCCATTTTATTATCTTATACTCGTGATAAATATACAAATGTCAATTAGATGGTAATCGTTTCTAATGATCATCCGCATATCGTGATTGGTTTCACCCAGACAGACATGATCACTATAAGCGGCTTCCACTGTATATAAATATATGCATAATTAAAGAGTTTTTTTTAATGACTGCCTCAGCATTTCATTGCGTGAATAGGTATGTAGCATAAAGATATCATGGGGATCTCAGTCACTTAAGATGAGAAGGCTGATATATGTGATCAACGCAAGCCTGCAGGACTCAAGAGGAGGAAGGAAAAAGCAATTTTTGGGTTCTGCGGGTTAGGACCTTGATCAGAAAGCCTCCAGCTGAAATTTCCTGGCTGGAAGGTGACGGCGGTGCTAAGCTCTCAGACATGGTCCTGACCGCAGCTCTTACCGTGTGGATGCTGGATGTCGGCTGACCCTCACTTATAGCACAAAAGCTTGCACTCACCAGCATATGTTACCTTGACCCCTGGGATCCCCCAACTGGGCTGGCACCAAAAATCTGAAGAAATATGGGTGCTGATTGGGGGGGGGGGGGGGGTCAATGATAAGCTTTGGAGCCCCTCTGTAGTGCTGGGCCCTCGGAACCTTCCGGGTATCCATGCCCCTCCAGTGCACCGGCATGGAGAACTAGATGTGAGATATGAAAAGTACCCAAGTTTCCCCCCTATGGATGTATCAACTATCACTGTATAAAATGGGAAAAAGCAAACATGAACTTATTGTGTCTGGGAATGGATTAGTCAGGATTCAGGAGGCAGGGCAGGGATTTCATCCCGTAAGGTAACTCAGTGCTTTCAGTATTTGTGGCTCAGTTCCTCCACAACAAATACAAATTCTACCTTTGCCAAACACTGACCCCTTGCATCATGGAAATTTTCAGTCATCCAAGAAACCTACTAGGAAGTGGAAGTAGCCCTGGACAACTCAGGGCTTCCTGGCCTGTATTTACAAATAAATCAGGAATCCTTGGTCTGAGAAGTTCTAAGGATTAGAGTGTGGGGCTTGGAGTGAGTGGAATACTATTATGTTCACATCTCTTTGGTGTTCCTTTGAAGTACCTATCACAAGCCTGTTCAGCATTGCATTATATGTGAAGAAAAATAGATTGATGCTCTTTCACTAACCTCAATGAAGAATCGGAAATACCAACTTGTGCTTTTCCCCTTATTTATAAAGCTAGATCTGGTATGTTGACAGTGGAAAAAAATATAATAAAACTGTTCATATATTTCTGTCTTTCTGTGAGCGCATATTATATCATATCATTTCTTCAGATGAAACTGGCTGAATGTAAATAGAGACTATTATTGTAGTTCTAGAACTCAAACCAAGTCAATGCCTGCCCAGCTCCATTTAGTCATGTTTATTAAGAGCACACAAGAGGGTGTGATACACTATATGGACAAAGGTATTGAGACACCTGGCCATTACACCTACAGGAACCATTATGATATCCCATTCTAAATCCATAGACATCAGTATGGAGTTGGTCCCCCCTTTGCAAAACTTTTCTGGGAACTCTTTCTATGAGATTTTGGAGTGTATCTGCGTGAATTTTTGCCCATTCATCCAAAAGAGCATTTATGAGATCAGGAACTGATGTTGGATGTGAAGGCCTGGCTCGCAATCTCCGTTCTAGTTCATCCCAGAAGTGCTCAATGAGGTCAGGGCTCTGTGCGGGCCAGTCAAGTTCTTCCCCGCCAAACTCATCCAACCATGTCTCTACGGATCTTGCTTTGTGTACTGGGGCACAGTCATGCTGGAACAGAAAAGGGTCTTCCCCAAACTGTTCTCACAAAGTTGGAAGCATAAAATTGTCCAAAATGTCTTGGTATGCTGCACTATTAAGAGTTCTCTGTACCGGAACTAAGGGGCTTAGTCCAATCCTGAAAAACAACACCGTGTATCATTATTCCTCCTCCGACATGCCACAAAAAGTTGGCACAATGCAGTCAAGCAGGTAATCTTTTCCTGGCATCCACCAATCCCAGACTCGTTCATCAGACTGCCAGACAGGGAAGGGTGATTCGTCACTCCAAAGAGCATGTTTCCAGTGTTCCAGAGTCCAGTGGCAGCGTGCTTTACATCACTCCATCCGACGGTTGGTATTGCACTTGGTGATGTGAGGCTTACATGCAGCTGCTCGGCCATGGAAGCCCATTCCATGAAGCTCCCAGCACCCAGTTCTTTGGCTGGGGTTAATACCAGAGGGGGTTTGGAACTCTGCAGTTATTAAGTCAACAGAGCGTTGGTGACTTTTACACACTATGCGCCTCAGCACTCGGTGACTCCGCTCTGTTACTTTACATGATCTGCCACTTCATGGTTGAGTTTCTGTTGTTACTAAAAGTTTCCACTTTCAAAAATACCACTTACAATTGACCAGGGAGTATCTAGCAGGGAAGAAATTTCACTAAGTGGCTTATTGTAAAGGTGGCATCCTATGATAGTACCATGCTTGAATTCACTGAGCTCTTCAGAATGACCCATTCTTCCACTTCTTCCAATCTTTGTAAACCTGAGTGTATGGCAAGGTGCTTGATTTTATGTATCTGTGGCAATGGGTCTGAATGAAACACCTGAATTCAATGTGTCCCAAAACTTTTGCTTATATAGTGTAGGTAACGTTTGTAGGGAAGTGCTGGTGTTGTGTCTTCAGTCATCGGTCGGGACACAAAGTCACAATTCCAGGACTTGCAGTTCATTGTCAGTTGATCTTGGCCTCTTATGCAGATAATAACCAGGTACAGGGAAGAGACATACAACACAGTGAATCATTGCAATAGGAACACATAAGGTAACACATTACAGGGGACACAACAGTATTATTTAAGGTGACCTAGACAGAAGATAAGACCTGAAGATAAAACACTAAAATGTACCATTTTTGGGTTAGATTTAAAAAACACTCTCGAGGCTGGCAGATTGTTCTGTGCTCAAAAGAATTACCATTAACAGTTTGTTTGATGAGTCATTAGGAGACCGACAGACTGAAAGTGAGTGGCACCTTAAATACGCAGCCCTGGTCATTTGCAAAAAAATCAAATCCCTGATGTCTCAATTACAAATTCAATAAAGTCATTATATTTTCAATTGTACAATTTTTTTTTCTTAAGTTCATTCACCCTCAGTCAGTCGTCTCTCTATTGATCCTTTGTTTCTCTTCAAATAATTAAAAATATATTTCACATTTCATTAACATGAAGTGATTACCCTTCTATAAGTTATCTTCTTACAAGCTGCCATGGTAACTAACAGTCAGGAAGTAATTTAGAAAATTTTCAGAGGAGATTATTTTGATGCTGGAGATTTAACTGGAAATAATTGGCCATTCTTCAAAGCAAAATACTGAATAAAAAAAAAACAAAAACAGAAGAGAAACTTTGTAATTAGCGTAAGCTGTAAAGTTCTCAGTGGGAGGCAGAAGACGCTGCACCCCCTTTCAACTTACATTTATCTTTAGAAAATTACATTTTCTTTGAAATACATTTATTGAGACATAGGCTGACCTTAGATGTCAGCTAAATTATCTGTGATTTGACAATAAAGTTTTCTAAATGTTTTTCATTTTTTTGTAATCCCTGGGTGGCAAATAGATATGGTTTAGGGGCAGGTCTGTTGCCGTCACAGATACTTGCTCGATAGCGCAATACCTCAAAATCTCAAAGTTTCAAATGTTGCAGACACATTGGGTAGACGAAGCATTGGAAATGATCACATTTTGAGACAAAACTCACCAAAACAGATGAAATGTTACTTAGTGGCAGCAAAATGAAGGGTTACTCCAGAGGACACTTAACCTTGTGAACAGGATTACTCTGTTTGATATTATTACTCTATTTACTCTATTTGATTTTTGATGGATCATATTACCACTTCAGAAAAACATTATTTGGATGAAAATCTACACCTGATTTCATTTTGAGACAAATTGCCCCTCAGTTGAAGCAGCAGTGCTATGTGTCAGCAGAGAATGGAAAGAATGGCTTACGTAGACAGTTCGTTAAGGCAGTATAATTATTCCATGAATCTTTTTCATTGTATACGTCAGTGGATCTCAGACTGTGGGGAGCGTGATGATTTTTTGAATATTCTAAAATTGACTTGTATTTTTTCCCCTCCACTCGAGCCGCCCAGCAGCTGGTTGGGAAATTTATCATGGGGTACTCAGTGAAATTTATTGTAGGACCCCCCCCACACCGCTTGCCAAATTCTATTGGTATTTGCCAGTTGGCAAAATATGTCATGGGGAGGCCCCCTTGTTCAGCAAAATTTTATCAGTATGATCCGTTGGTGAAATTTATCACGGAAAATCCCCTATGTCCGGCAAATTTATCGCGTCACATTTATCGCCCTAGTCCTACTTTAGTGGTGGCACATGAAAGAACATCCAGAAGCACAGATCTAGTGAGCCTGATTATATTGCAACAAGTCGCACACAGTTGGGCTTTTAATAAGGATTTTTTTGGAGAGGGGGGGCGATAGGGGGTGCAAGCTATACTTGGGTGGTTTTATCCATGCTGCTTTCATTCGCCAAAATTTATCTTGGGTAACTACCCCCCCTTCCCCCCCTAGGGGAATTTTATGGTGGAGGAACCCACCACCAAGGTAGCCTGGCATTTGTGAAAATGAGATACCACCCAAATGTACTGTAGGGAGCGAAAGCGTGTCGAGGGTGGGGGGACGTGGGAGTAGTGATTTGATGGAGAGGGTGGCGGGGGGGGGGGGCCGTACATCGTTGGCATTTCAACAGCACAGCATCTAGTTATGAGAGGTACATCTTGGGGTGGATTTACAACATTCAGTAAAATTCCAATAATTTCATAGGGGGATTTATGTCAGTGTCGCCCCCTGCCCTGCCTGGTCCTAGCTGATGATTACTCTGCTCTGGGCCAGATGGCCTCAAACAAGAAGCAGGGCAGAAAGAAAAAAAGGCCAATTATTGTACTGAGATAAACAAATGTAATGCAGCATATTTCTTGTCAAGCTGACTACAGCAGCAGAATAAAAAGGTGAGAGGCAAAGGATATGTGCAGGCAAGTGAGAAAATCCACATTTCATCACCTACAGTACATCTACCTATCAACTGAAAACCAAAGGCATGTAAAACAAGGAAATGAAAGAAAATAACACATTGCCTCACACTGGCCGTTTATAGAGGTGTCATGCATTCCCTGGTACTCCAGCTTCCTCTCATAGTCCCAAATCATGTCCAGTGACCTGATGATTCTCAGCTGCCCTTCGCTTGTGATTGTATGCGTCTCTTCCCTACAGCATAGGAGTTTCTCTCCTTGTACCCTGTGCCTCGTAGGCCCAAGGCGCATTTGTTCTGCTTTGGATTATCAGTCAAGGAAGGTTGATTCTCATATAACACTGGTGACGTATGTATATTACAGTTGAAAGTTTATTGCGCTTCATTGAAAACCCAAAACGAGCATCCGTCAGCAAATGCAAAGTCAAAGGAAAAAAATACATGAAGTCTCTGAACTCTCGTAGTGACATGGGAGTAGAACCTCTGTGAGAGAGTAGGTGACATTCACTGACGTCCCAGAACAGGGATGGCTTTCCAGAGAGCATCTTAGCGAATAACAAACAAGATAATGAACAACATAAGACAAGAACAATCACGCATTCCCCCCCTGCTGTACATTGTATGTAGTTGTGCACACAGTGCAACAGAAATGTGATCAATACACAGATGCAGGACACAGCAGCCTTGCAGAGGCCATGACCTTCTGTAGGTCTGCAGGAATCCACCAGGTGCACTGAGAGCAAATTCCGGTATGTTCCTCTTTTCAATTTATCCTGCACCCGACCAAGGAGGCTCATTATGTCACCCCAGGCCAGCCTGTATTTCATTATGAATTGTGCATTACTGAGATGGCTCTAGGGGTTCATGATCATCCGCAAAGCAACTTGGCTTCCTGGATGACATTGTCGCAAACCCTGCCTTCTTTTAACTTAACAATCCTCTGCCATGGCTGGTCATGAGGGGTGATTCACCTTCCCGATCGAAAAGATGTGACTGAACACACAGCACGTTTGCTTGGTTAGCTCATTACGTAGCTTACCAGGGTTGTTCACAATTCATTATTTGGATTTTGAAATGACTTGGCCACGCCCTGTAAGGTGTTGAAATGACAGTAAGAAGAATTAAATTCATTTCAATTCAATGCAATCATACAACACGCGAATGCCATTTGATCTAGCAAAACATGAATAATTACATAACCAATTTACTTACAAGATGGTAGATATATATATATTGACTTTATTAATGTACTAGTGAGTAACTTTATATTTGCATGATTGTAAGATAAAAAATGATTTTAACCTATTCTGACATTTGGTATATATCAGCCCTCTAATTCCTTTTCCATATGCATGTATTTATTGATTTTGCATATTTAACTGTTTATGTGTGTTATCACTTGTGAGTACTGTGCAGTATCTTTTCTTGTGAGTGTCGGGGGTATTGTCAGATCGACAGGGTTCTGATAGGGTTACTAATATGACTGGTGCTCTTTCACCATGGTACACAAAATCACAGCTAAATTATTTATCATATAGGTGACACTTCAAAAGTGGCCTTCAATATGAATAACAGTGACATGCACAAACGTTTCAGGCAGCAACCTGAACAGGGCCAAGGCCAACGTGACCCTTTTGCTGCTGTTTATATTTGTGATGGTTCAGTGTATCTGCTAACATGCTGGGTGAATCATAGTGAAATATTAAGCTGTGTCATGGTCAGCACCCGTCTGACTCCGCCCTCTGTGACCCTTCCAGGTTTTTGGCCACCAGGCACGGCTGGACATTCTGTCTGTCTTCCCCTTCTGTCTTTAGCCTTTGGTCCCCAGTGTGTTTTCCTTCATTCCCTGGACCACCGCATAGCTTAGTGGGTTGAAAGTGCGGCATGTAGTCTGTAACCCTCAGCTCCTTGGGTTTCAGGCTGCTCTTTGGTTGCCCTCCTCACCTTCTGTTTGGGTTTTGAATTGCTCTTTTGCTTCATGTTCATTTTTCTATTGTAGTGTTTTCTCTAGTCCCAGCTCCTTAATTCTGTGTTTGTTCATTTATAGTTAATTCCACCTGTGTCCTGTTTCCAGTGTCTGTTCTGATTGGTTGATTGTTTTGGGTATTCACACCCGCCTTTTGTTAGTCCCCCTTATCTATGTATTCTAGTGCCTGTCTGTGTTCAGTACCCTCAGTTGGTCATTGTACCACATGCTGGTAATTCTGTGCTTCGTTTCTGCGTATATTGGATTCCTGTGTTTAATGTAGTTATTTTTCCTTAGTTCTGTTCCTTGTGTCACCCTGCTCTTTACTAGTGATCCCCTGTGTTTTGTTGTTAGGGCCTTTTGACCCATAGTGGTACCTTTATTTTCTGGTTTTTGTGTATTGTTATTAATAAACCCCTGTCATCTTGGAGCTGCCCTGTTGATCGTCATCCTTTCCTCGCTTGCGACATGCCCCAAACACTTAACAAAGCTGTATTGTTAAAGCTGCACTTACACTATGCATATGAATTTATGTGAAATCAATTCGATTTCAATTCTTCTTCCTTATATTCAAAGTCGAATTGCGGTTCTACACCGTGTTTTCAACCGATTCATGAATTGAATTTGATTTTCAAGGTCACTCTCAAGTCAGTTCTGAATGGTGCACAAGCCTGTTATGTATTCAAATGGCATACAGGTGCTACAACAATGAGCCCCTTTTGCGCTAATTTATAGTCAACATTATATAATATTTTTATATAATATTTTATATTGCAATACTAACCTCTTATTATATCATAAGCATTAGTAAGTTGTCCAAAATGCAACATCAATATTTCATCGTCTATTTTGGCCGATCTCTGTGCCTCTGTGATAGAACAGCAAGCAAAAGTTGAAATAAAGAATGACATAGAAAATAATGAGTGGCTCGGAGCACGCGTAAATCTACGAACCAGATAATGAACTACTTTAGTTACGAAGGCTTTCTGGAAACATGTGCCAATTAATGACTGATCTTAAGTAAGCGATAACGAGCTACTTAGCGTTATGAATCTTTCTGGAAAGCTACCACAGAGTGGAAAGCATGGGTCATGGATGTGATACGTGGTTTGACCCCACAGACTGGAATAAGCAGGAGAGCATAAGAGTTAGTGCCTCTTCTGAGGTGATCTTTACATTGACTCTCAGAAGCATATATTAAGATTATATAACCCTCAAAACCTTCACATTATAAATTGCCTGAACTTTAAGGTGGAATTTGCCTGTTTATTTCTTCTCTGTAATTTTCTGTTAAGCTACTAATTTATCTTCAGATACAGACCCGCGAAATGACTGCATTGTTATGTTAATTAATTAAACAATAATAGAAATCATACAATATAAATAATAGAAACTGTACTTTAAATAATTTATCAATACATTTCCTTATGAATGCATAAGGAGCATAGTTCCATACCAGTGTTAATAGCAAAACTTCTTATGTGATATGTTTCTAGAATTTTATATAATCTTTCTGGGAAAAATAGAACTATTCGAACCTGGGTTATTTACAGAAAATTTAACCGTTTATTTATGAATTATTTTATTTAATTTTACAGTTATGCATATATGTTCTCCATAGCAGTTCAATGTTCTTTAACTTTTCTTTCAAATTATTTGATATGATAATATCTTTATAGCTGTTCATTTCTTTATGGTGAAATTCAATCCCTTGACTGACATTCAAAGAACAGAACACCACAATAAATTTCAGAATAACATTCAGCTACACCTGTATGTAAGTCATTGAGTTTTTTTTTTATTATTGCTGTTGTCACGTCCACCTGACCCTCCAGCTCCTCCCTGGTTTGGCCCTAACAAGCCGCACCCGTTACTCATTAGTCTTACCTCTCATTCCAGCCCTTGTGTTAATCTCTCCAGCTGCCTCTCATTTGCTCTCTCATCAGACTGGTATCAAAGTGCTTCCCAGTCCCGTGTTCCTGTCATTAATATTGCTTCAGTTTGCCTGTGGGCAGCCCTGTTAGGATCCCTTGTGATCTGGTTTCTTTCTGATTTTCTGTTTGTTTGGTTTTACTTTGATAAAACCCCTTTTGCTTTTGCCCAGAATGCCTTTCCCCAAGTCTGTCTTCCATCACATTTTGCCGTTATGGAAGATGGGTGCGTGACAAAAGATGAAGAGTTTCACCTAAAGGTTGCTGGGTTCCATCAAAGGTCTGCGCAGAGTTTTGCTGTTTAAATGTGCTTCCCCTGAATATTTTTCCCCTTTGCAGAGACAGACAGCTTGGGCTGACTGGGGTATCTTACGTTGCCTTTACTTTTCATATCCTTTCCTGATGTAATAAATAGGAAAAAAACATCATCCTGAAAAAAAGTATCATTTTAGAAATATTTTATTCCTTTTTAAGGGAAGTGTTGCTAAACTTTACCTGAAAACACTTTGTCAAAAACATGATTTCTTAGACGACCTTGAAAAGATGGCATCCAGTCTGATGGGCTTTTAGATTGGCATTATTATTTTTTCTTTTTCAAATAAGTTAAAGTGAGAAATTCATAGGAAAGCTTTTTGGGACAGGTTTAAATGCAGATAGAATTATCGCATTTAACGGTATAATTAATTCTGTACAAATGGTAATATCTACAAAATTCACATACAAAAATAAATGAAATGAGTGCATTCCAAATGTCAAAAATGATCCATAATATAATCTGAGTAATTATTGACTTGTATTTTCTGTGTTGATATTTAAAAAGCAACAGTATTAAATTTTTTCTAAGCCACAGTTACAAAACAGATTTTCCAGACATTAGTTGTGCAACTAATATTGGATAGCGTATGAATGTTGATAGGGAGTTTAAATGAATTTCAGTCTTGAAGATTATACGCTACATGGGAATTTTTGGTGGACGATATTGTTATTGTGGCTGAAGAACAACATTCTTGATGTTTGACCCATAACACCAGACTGAGTGCCTAGCAGACTTCAGAGATGACTCAGAGAATCAATTCCTTCACACCCAATTCATTGTCTACCTAGTATTGTTTTCCAACACTCGATGAACAGGCTCCAGGAAACACCAGATACCACAGAAACATAAATATTATATGGATTTCTTTAATCCAATCTAAAAATATACTCTCCTTTGAACTAAATGTTTTCACAAATCCAAATGTTAGGGAAAGCTCACACCCAGGAGGACCCACGTAAGAACCTTCGAGCTGACCTCTCCACCAGCGATTTCCTTTTTCACAGAAGAAAAAGTTGGCTGAGAAAAATTCATATTTGCAAAGTATGGCAGTCTGAGACATATCTTGCCCTGTCTAGTAAAATATAAATCAAAAAGAAGTATACAGTAAAATCCCGTTATAACGGACTTCAAGGGACCTGGCAAAACAGTCCGTTATATCCAGAGTTGCTGTATGCCC
>JAODJU010000038.1:5111416-5126230 GCA_026776725.1 Gnathonemus echidnorhynchus
GAACAATCGGGGAAGCACACGTGGATAATGAGGGGGCGTGGCACACACGAGGATCGAACGGAGCCGGGCGTGACACACACGATTAGCTGAGCTGAAAGAGGCCAGAGCTTGCGTGAAGTATTGAGTGTTCTCCTCAAGAAGCAGAAGCCCCAGTTTGACATTTACTTGACATTTACAACATTATATACCTCTTCCAGCTCTCTATGGACTCCTTTCATGAATGAGATGCTACCACTGTCATTTTTGATGTCATTCTTCGCAATGAAGTTACTCTCAGCCGCCAGTAGCCCTGTTAGACACACCGATGTAAACTGACAATTTATATTTGTAATATATACTATTCCATACATCCAAGTATACCATAATCTCTTTAAAAGACCATATTTTAAAAAAATAATAAAAAAGCAAGATTTTTTTGTATTACACAAAGAGGAAAGCAAACTAATAGAGAAGATAACTGACAAATAATATTTTTCTTCTCTCTTCATAGCTGTGATGGGTTGGTGCCCTGTCCTTTCCTGCATTGTGTCCATACCCTCTATGATTGGCTCCAGACCCCCGCCCTGTAAAGGACAACTGGGTATAGAAAATGAATGGATGCAAATTTCTTCACAGTTTCTGGTTCAGTACCGAAGGGGTAAAAAAGTTGCCTAAGTGTCACCTGGTCAATCCTGAAAATATATTTCAGTATCGATCCACACACCCCTACATACTGTACATCTTCAATCGCAAATACCAGGGTATTCGGTATTCCAGAAAGTGGGTTTGGGTGTAAACCTCAGCTCCAAAGCCACAGTAAAGGTAACTTCATATTCATTTTTCTGGCTGTTTTACCTTTCAACAAATGCATCCCATAGTTTTATAGATTTCTTTACAAGTAAATTTTAATTACTATCCCAGTGTTTGCATATGCACCTCACATTCAATAACTCATTTACTGTCACTGCTGGTGAAAAGACACAGTAGAATTATTAATGAATTTGTATAAAAATACATAATCTGAAAGTTAAATGGAATGCATTGTCCCATAGTTTAATAATTAAAGCACACTTTACTGGACATTTCTGTGTCATTCAGTCTTATACATATTAGTCCATTAATTCTATCCCTTGTGCTTTGAATGGACACATTGTAGTTATTAATAGTAATGCAAAAGTACAGAGAGATTTTGCAAGTATTGCAAGATAATGCAGAAGTGCTGCGGAATGTTTTTAAAAGTAAAAGACATTTCTGAGCTCTGGAAGGATAGAAAACCTGATGGACGCCAGTGATCCAGGAGCGGGGCTGCAAATCCTTGCCATAGAGTTTTTGTTTTTTTTTTTTTCTTCATTTCAGTTTATTTTTCAACTCATCTCTATAACCATGTAAATTATGTGGGGAAACAAACAAATAAATAAATAAGTGTGTGTGTGTGTTTATTTTTTATCTATCTATAATAGGCAGGGTTTCAAAAAAAAAAAACAGTTTATATACACAACTCTGTGAGATATATTTCAAAAAGATGAAGCAGAAAAAGATTGAGCTTGAACTAGCACAAAGGTCAATGTCTTGAAATTCTTTAGTACACAACACACCGCGATTTTGTGAGTAGCCACATGTTATAGGAGTAAAGGGCAGATTGATTGCGTACATTAAAATACATTCACAGTCAAATTTCACTTTTCCTCCATGGCCCAGTGAGGCTAAAATCTTGAGTTAATGAGAAACCTAGTTAGTATGAGAGCATTGCAACAGCTGCTGATGAGCTGGACCCCTGACGTGAGCCTGAGCAGAATCCCAATCTTCTCTCTTCATCTATTCAGTGCAGAATCCACATTATTTACTGAAAGTACGTGATATGAGAAAGGGACAAGTTTACATTTAAACTGAAATATGAAAACAGCACAGTTTATGAAGTTTGTGGTATGTTTGGTGTAGATAGATAGATAGATACTGTAGATAGATAGATAGATAGATAGATAGATAGATAGATAGATAGATAGATAGATAGATAGATAGATAGATAGATAGATGATAGGGTAATTTATATACACATTCATAATGCATTATAATGCATCCATAAAACATTATTTATATGGCCATAAACATTTATAAAAAGGCATAACACATTATAGCCGTATTTATTATGCATTATGACTACCTTATGAAGCTCTCATGTATAATACACTATAGATACCTTTATAGTACGAAGCATTCTTAATGCTTATACTGACCATTATAATGCATTATAAAGGTAAATATAGTGCATTATAGATGAGCGCTTCATAAGGCAGTCATACTGCATAATACACATGGCTATAATGTGTTACGCCTTTTGATTAATATTAATAGCCATGTTTATAATGGTTTATGAATACATTATTATTTGTTATAAATGTGTTTTCTAATGACCATAGAACATGTCTGTAAGTAAAGTGTTACCATAGTTAGATAGACAGGTGGCTGGTTTGGGAGGTAGGTAGGTAAATAAAATATGGTATTATATACAGAGCAGGAATCAAAGGATCTGGATATTATCTGGATTATTACATGGCAGTAGAGATGAGGGAAAGCAGATGAAAACGATATAAAATGTTGTTTCAAAAAATGGTTGATTCTGGTGGTCCAGCTAATTACTTGACTACCATGTAGTAACCAGCTGGGTTCCCTCTATTGCAGTAACCGCTGGTCCAGCCATGGTGATACAAAATCTGTCTGGTCCTGCAGTTGCCATAGGACTTAATTCGCTGTTTTCTAAAGGTTCAGTTTCAAGTGTGGTAAACAGAGCCATGTGACACAGAGAGATGTAGTGAATCCCTCTTTCTTATTTAGTCTGTCCCTCTCTAAAAGATGGACTGCAGAAAATAAAAACAGGTAACAGGGAGAAATCAGAATGAAAAGGAAATTAGACCCGCCTCTCATTTTGATGCACTTCAAATTCATTCATCCAAAGGAATGGGGGGGATTTTGTCCCCTGATGTTCTTTTCTTCCTCATCTGGATCTGGATTTGTTTTATTAATAAAAATATTAATAAAAACGACTGACCGCTATCACGTTAACAGTTGGTAAGGGTACAAGTCTAATAAACTACAGCATAGTAACGTGTGTAACATAAAAAAATGCAGATTTACATAACAGTTACATAAAACTTCCATGCTAATTATGTAACATTAAAAAAACAGAGCAAGATAAAAGGAAATATGGGGAAGAAAATGCCTATAACAGCATTTTGCCATATTGACACTAGTAACTGATATTCCTCTGCTTCTTATTTTTTTGTCAATAGACTAAAACCCCAAACCACAATATGTACCACATAAAGTTTACAACAAGGACCTTTGTTGTTCCACCTGGAAAATTGATGCCGACTGCTGGAGTCAGTGCCGCTGAATCAGGGGCATAGTTTCAGGGAGCTTTGCTGAACACCAAAGTTCGACTTGACAGTTTCATACCAAGGGGGTCAATCTGGCAGAGAGGGGATCTTTTATCTTCCCTGTCACAGTCAGCCTCTCTGGAGAGAAACTGAGGGAGCTTGAATGCATTTAATTTAATGATCCTTATTATTGCAGTGAGTAATGTTAAATGTTTTAAAGCAGTCTCCAGTAATATATTTTTCGTGGTCAAGATTTCCTTTATATTCATTAGTTGAATCTGGTCCCTAAGCACTGTAACATTATTATTATTATTATTGTTATTATTATTATTGTTGTTGTTGTTTTGTTCATAACCACTATAGAATTTTGTTCAGTGCAGAATGCCGTACAGTATGTTATTTTTGGCTGATTTCTTTTCCATAAATTTAACAAGAGTATGACAAAATTTCAGTTTCTTATTCCTAGTCATCTCGACTAAATGATGGTCATTTCTAGTAAATAATCTCAAAGGCTACAACACAAAACAGTTGCAATCTGCTGCACAAGCTGTGCTTGGATTAATTTTTGAAAGACAAAATGCAAACAGTTTTCATCCATTCAACTGTTCAGTCAATATGAGGCCAGAGGGTTTCCTGTCATTGATCCATGAAGCTGGAGTGACACGCGAATACGGAGACGGCCAGGGGCGTCGCTGGGGATCCTGGTCCCCATGACAGCATATCATATGTGGCCCCTGGCACAGATCAATCCAATTAGGTTCCAGATTTATTGCCTTCATCCTGACATTCCTGACATCCTGATTTGCATCCATTCACAACCGTGATCTAACCATTTCTGGGATATCCTGCTCTGAACCAGCTTACTTCCTGAAGCTAACAGAACATTGTTTATCTAAACATGTATTGTGTTTATTATTATTTATCCTACAAGTACGAGCAAAGTGTTCAGTGCTTTATGGTTCCTTTCCCGATTGTTCAGTGAAAATGGTGAGATCCTATCCTTGAGATTAGCATTTTCTTTCCTCCTTGGACTTTGCGGTTAGTAGAACATACTACCGGAGTTCAACTTCCCGGCTGATTATGCTGCTCTGTGTGCTGCTAATGCAGACTATGATGCTAATGCAGACTATGATGCTAATGCAGACTTCTGTGGATTGAGATCAGAGGCACACCATTTACGGCACATAGCAGTGTTTGTGTAAATCTGGTATCAGAGCCAAATGTTAATCATATATTTAATTAAGTGTAATTGTGTCCCCTTCTGACCACGGGATCTTATTAGTTCTCCAAAAGTCGATTAATGGCTTAAATTTTCAGAGTGAATTCTAAGGAGATCCCCAAGCCGTATTATTCCTGAAGGGTCCACAGAATGTGCTGATGTGTTTAATTAAGCCAGGGTGCTTAACATTAGTCTGCATAACAAAACATAGCTTTCTGTTTTGATGAGGGCTAGAAATATGTGGGACCAATGCTATATAAAAAGGCTGATTATGACTTGTATGAATAATTTCTTATTTAAGTTTTTTATTGCAAGAATAATAGGAAATATTCATAAATGGAGATTTAAAATCTTAAGCAAACAGCGTGTGCACATTAATGTATGTGTGCAATTTATGGGGGGAAAAAATTAAGATTACTGATCATCGGTCACAATTTATACCTACATTAAAGCTGCATTTGTATTCTGTATCTTTCTTTTATACTCAAAGCGCCCCTCCCTGCCTCCCTGCCTCCCTCAATAACCTGATCAACTGGCCTGTATTTCTTCTCTCTCTTTTTCTGGTTGTGTTTCCTCTTGACCTTGAAGTATGGAGTATTTGTCATGTCTTAGTCACCCAAAGCTACATGTAATCCCAACAGGGCAGAACCCTCCCACCTGACCTACTTTTCTGTTATATGCATTAGGATACTCATTAATATGTGTCTGCCTCATTAACAAGTAACGTCATACACTTCTGATGGCTTTTTTGCTGTAACCCTCTCAATTTTCTCAAAGGTCTGTGCATGAGATATCTGTGCCTGTTCTCTGTGCCTGTGTGGTCTGTGCCTGTTCTCTGTGCTTGTGTGGTCTGTGCCTTTTCTCTGTGGCTGTATGGTCTGTGCCTGTTCGGTGTGCCTGTGTGGTCTGTGCCTTTTCTCTGTGGCTGTACGGTCTGTGCCTTTACTCTGCGACTGTGTCCTGTGTGCCTGTTCTGTGTGCCTGTGTGGTCTGTGCCTTTTCTCTGTGCTGTGTAGTCATTGCCTTTTCTCTGTGCCTGAGTAGTCTGTGCCTTTTCTCTGTGAATGTGTGGTCTGTGCCCTTTCTCTGTGACTATGTGGTCTGTGCCTTTTCTCTATGCTGTGTGGTCATTGCCTTTTCTCTGTGCCTGACTAGTCTGTGCCTTTTCTCTGTGACTGTGTGGTCTGTGCCTTTTCTCTGTGACTATGTGGTCGTTGCCTTTTCTCTGTGCCTAACTAGTCTGTGCTTTTTCTCTGTGACCGTGTCGTCTGTTTTTTCCCCTTCTTAGTCTATTAGGGCTTTCTCAAAATACATTTAAGCTATACATTATTCAGCACGGTCTGCGTGATTTATAGCTTATGTGACATTTAAAATCAATGTCCTGTAGGTGCAAAGGTTTTTTTCAGTATGTTATCTCCTTAACCAGCAAAAAATTTTGACGTATTTAAAATTTAACTTATCATCCTCACTGGTGGTATGATGTTCACAATCTGGCAGCCTCTGTGCCACGGCGCGGGTTTGAACCCTAGTTAGTCAATGCCAGGGGTCAGCTTGTGTGCCCATTTTGGGATGGTGTGTGGCTGGGCAATTTAGTGCCTGTGATCAGAAAGCTGGCAGAATGACCCCCAGCTTCAAGGGTGCTGCACGCTGACTGAGCCAGTGCTGTGACCCCCAGTTTGTTCCCCCCCTGTATGTGTGTGTCTGTGAGTCATGGCGGGGAAAGCAAAAAGAGGATTTTCCCATGCGGGTGAATAAAGGCTCAGTATCCTGCTCTATATGATATCCCAATAACCCAAATAGTGTAGTTCAGTGCAGCATGTAATTTACTGATTTCAAGCCCTGAATCAAAATCTGCCCTCTGTAATGGGTGTGTGTTTTCTCAGTCCTGATTTTCATGGACAGGATATGGCCGTGATTGGAAGAGTATACAGTATGGGGGCCTATGCCAGACATTCCTACTATTTGCATATGATTTTGTGCTTTTAGCCTCACCAGAAAAGTACCTCCAGCACAGAACTGATGCAGCCAGAATGAGGTTTCCCTGTAGGGTTGCTGGGGTCGCTCTCTATCACCTGGTGAGGAGCATGCAGGGGTGATTATAGCTCTCAAATGGCTTGGGAGTATTATTAATGAAGATCATTTCTAATTCTTCATACATATACAGACCAAATATTACTTTTTTAGTGTAGCAGTTGACTGCAAGCAAGTCATTTTGAATTTAGATTAAATGCATTTACTATATTTACCCCTTTTTATCTGTTTTATGCTTCTAAATCTCCAGTCACCCACCCACACGCCTAATATGATTTAACAAACCATCACTTTCAACATTAAACCAGTCTTAGCCTAAGCCTATAATATACACTGGTGACTCTAACAGGGGATAGACTACTAATCTGTTTTCCTAATTTGGAGAAAACAAATATAAACAAACAAATATATATGGGATTCTTTTCTTTTGTGTCAGGCTTGATTTTTGTGTGCAACCACACACTGGTTCCAGTAGTAAAAGAGTCAGAGTTATGCAGTATCACGTATTCAGCCTGGACATAGAACTCACAAAATGAGCTGGACCGTGAGAAGACAATAGTGGGCTTATAAATATCGACAACCTTGGATACTTATTGAAGAAAATTGGAAGGAAAGTAAAAGAACAGAGCAAAAGAAATGAATTACAATTAAAAGTGAGACACAGCATCTTCCTCCAACAACAAGGAATCCAGCTGATGATAAATGTGCCACAGATTTATATAGCAGAACTGTCACAAAGAAGCTCGGAGTGAATACTCACATCTCTAAGAACAAAGACCATAATGCATAATGTTTTAACAGAAATTTCAGTAATAAAATAATATTCTTAAGCTCACAAGCAGTGGTCTCAAATCTGCTTGATTAATTAGCTACTATTAAATCACATTATCTGTTAGCTCGCTAATTTGCACTGGAACTGTGTGCCAGTTAGCTCACCCTTTGGTGAACTTATCGTGTTATATGAAAAGTGCCACCCGAGGAGCATTGTTATCGACTGGTGTAGTGGGCTTCAGAGGAATCATGGAGAAGCACAATGTAAGGCTTGTGAGGAACTGAGGAGTAAGATTGGGTTTAAGGAACAGAAGATCAGAATCCGGACCACAACCAAGGCTGGTGGAGATTTGTGTTGGCATAGCTTGCAACTATTGGGTGACACCATGACAATAGATATCAAATAATTAGGACATAACATGTACAGATAATGAATACAACACAAAGGATACTCAACAGAGAAGAGTAAATGCAAGATAAGCACATGAATTTGGGCAAATTCATGTAGTGCATTGCAGAAAGTTGACAAAGGCACAATACAGACAACCTACCCTA
Source organism: Gnathonemus echidnorhynchus (assembly GCA_026776725.1). Lineage (NCBI taxonomy): Eukaryota > Metazoa > Chordata > Actinopteri > Osteoglossiformes > Mormyridae > Gnathonemus > Gnathonemus echidnorhynchus. Next base: position 5,119,346 of record JAODJU010000038.1, read on the forward strand.
TATGAATAAAAGTACTGGGCTTTTCCAACATGGCTTGGCTACCCTTTAGTTGCTATAATAGCCTGTACTCTTCTGAGAAGGTTTTCCATTAGATGCTGGAACATTGCTGGTGGGATTTGCTGCCATTGAGGTTGGGTATTGATGTTGGGTGCAGTCCACAGTGATCTCCAAGGCTTTGGCTGTTCCGTGAGGGCCTGCAGTCCACAGTGATCTCCAAGGGTTTGGCTGCTCTGTGAGGGCCTGCAGTCCACTGTGATCTCCAAGGCTTTGGCTGCTCTGTCAGTGCCTGCAGTCCACAGTGACCTCCAAGACTTTGTATGCATTGAGATGGAAGTCATGGTTAGTACATCAGGTCACTGCCTTCTCCAACTCTGTGTGATATTTTGTTTCACTGTTGTCAGATATGATGCAAGTAAAGGAAGTAAAGGAAAAGAGAAGCATTGAGAACAGACAACCTCGTGGGACTCCAGTGCTGACTGGGGGAGGGGAGGGGAGGGGAGGGGGGGGGCATAAAGGAAAAGAGAAGTAGGGAAGTGTGGAGAGCGGGTAGCCTTCTGGGTGTCAGGATTGGTGCTCGTTTGGCCCTGTCCTATGTGTCTTGTCCCCATTTGGCCAGCAGGTGTCACTGGCTATCATGTCCCTCCCTCTGTCTTTGTAGCCCCTCAGTCCCTAGTGTGTTTTCCTGCTTCCAGGGCCGCCATGTGGCTTAACAGGCTAAGCGATTGGCCATCATCCAGATTCCCTTTTGTTGTGGGCTCGAGGCTGGCCAGAGGCCAGCCCCGACCAGTTGTTTTTTTCTGTGTTTAACATTTATTATTTTATGTTCTCTTGGTTTATTATGAGTCTGTATTCCACTTACAGTCCCCTGTGTTTGCTCCCTGCCCCCTGGTTGTGTTATGTTCAGTTTTCCTTGTTTTAGTTTCCCCTGGTGTATGAACCTGCTGTATCCATTTATTGACCTCACCTGCACCTTGTTGCTCCTAGTTCTTCATAGCCCACACCTGCCGTTCTCAGTCCTTCTTATCAGTGTATTTAAGTGTCTGCCCTTGTTCTATTTCTGAGTCAGTCATTATTGTTGTTACTGCATGTTTTTTTTACTGTGGTTGTTTCCCAGTCTTGCTCTCTATTTTGCGCTATTCCCTAGTAGTGTTACTTTGTGGTTACTTTTAGTTAGTTCTTATCATTTCTGTTTTGTTCTTGACTGCTCGTGGTCCATTTATTTTCTGGTTCCCCGCCTTTTGTGTTGTGTTTTGTTAATGAAGCCTTGTGGGACTCCAGTGCTGACGGGGGGGAGGCAGTAAATGAAAAGAGAAATGGGGGGAGTGGGCAGCCTTGTGGGACTCCAGTGCTGACTGGGGGTGAGTAGACAGCCTAGTGGGACTCCAGTGCTGACTGGGGGTGAGTAGACAGCCTTGTGGGACTCCAGTGCTGACTGGGGGTGAGTAGACAGCCTTGTGGGACTCCAGTGCTGACCCTGAGAGAAGCTGGATTTGAGTACAACCTTATCTACTTTGATCATCAATGGCTTTAGTCATGCATACATTTCAGAGTGAAAATGTGAAGAGTGACTTCAAGTGTGGCTGCTCATAAAATAGCTAAAAATGTGTAATATACTCTTGAAAGGTTTTTAGAACATAGTAAAAGCTTTTAACAGAAGGAAGATTTCTGTTTGTACAGGTATGTTGTCAGTTTCATATCTTAATCTGTATGTTGCAGTATGTAAATGATTATCCTTTACACATATTCAGTTGATTTGTCATATAACTCTTATCATACTATTGGCACAATGGGATCAGCAGGTTAAACTTCTGTATCAGCGACCAGAAGGTAATCAGTTTGAGTCTTAGTTGAACACTCACATCTGTCGGGGCCTTCAACAATGCCTGTACCCCCCTGCCCCCAACCCCCCTCAGGGGTCCTGAATTAATGGCCTTATCCTTTGCTCAGACCCCAAGTTTTGCTCAACGTCACTTTTTATGGCATACTGGACAATACTGAATGGAACTGACATTACAGTACTGTGTATACTCACAAAGCCTTCCCTGTTCATAGTGGTATTGCAGCTTTTTCATTCTATCACTGTTTTTCTCAAAAGATGATTTCTCATCAACACCCTATTGTGGAGAGGCTGACAGAGTTCATGTCGTGAAAGATGCCTTCATTTTCTGCCGTCGTATCTGGATCTCTTTTAGTGTGATGGAATTTTATCACCATATTGCAGATTTCTTCCAGTGATGAGGTGTGAAAACTGCTGTTCTGCGGCAAGCATAGGGTAGGAAATCAATCACATACTGTAAATAAAGTACAGTACAGAAAACAGTGGAATAGATAAATATAGTAAGTCAATGTATTCAAATCTCAAACATGAAACGACTGAGTTTTCCCTGCTGATTGTCTAGATTATTGATGACACTCTATGAATCAGTTCAGATTAGACTACAGTCTGCAACCAGCCTCCATCATACTGAAGCAGTTGATTGTTTATTACATGATGTACGCTTGTGGCCCATATTTCATTTGAAATTGCTCTGCTCCTTTGCCTCACTCTTCCTTGTAACTTCCATAGTGCTGTATTTTCTTGCCATTGGCAATTATGAATCAGAGTGGAATGCCATCTCATACAGAATCCCACAAAAATTGATTCTTGGGCCTCTCTCGTTTGACTTTTATATGCTTCCATTCTATTGAATTTTGCAAGACAACATAGTATGTTTGCATACACTATCATTACATGCCTTAGTTATGCAGACGACACCTGATTTCATGATTGACTCAGTGCTTAGAGAGATAACTGGATGAATTTTCATCAGTTAATCAAAGACAAGACAGATAAAACTTTCTGACAAAAACCAATAGGAAACTCTTAAAGTGAGCACATACCTTGGCATGTTTTGATAGTGAACCTTCCAGAAGTGAGCACATACCTTGGCATGTTTTGATAGTGAACCTTCCAGTAGTGAGCACATACCTTGGCATGTTTTGATAGTGAGTAGAGACTAGTAGAGACTTCATTCAAAGTGCTGCTGCTCGAATGTTTGCAAAAAACAAAGTGAACAAATCACTCCAATTTTCAGGGCCCTACACTGGTTTCCAGTAAGTTACAGGATTAATTTCAAAGCATTGATCTTTGTGTGTAAGTCACTCAGTGGCTTAGACCAAAAATACATTTTGATTTGTTGGTAGAGCATAAACATACTACTTCTCATAGATGGCTAGGCAGTGGTCAGATAGTAGTGTCCATTACGTTTAGCCATCCTGCTAGAAACAGCTGGATGTGCCTTAAGTGTAGCCACATTCAGAACAACATTTAAAATATTTGGTAACGCTTTACAGTAACTGCACCATCACAGATCATTCATAAGCAGCATGTTGTATACCTTAACATCCTCATATACCTTAGCAGCATGTTGTATACCTTAACATCTTCATATACCTTAGCAGCATTAATATACATTAACAACAAACATTAAAATCATATCGCTGTTTAATGTTTTTTTATTATTATTACTGTATATATTAATGCTTTTAAGGCAGGTTAGGATCTTGACTTACATGCTACTTATGAATGTTCTATGAATGCATTATGCATAGGTGCAGTTAATGTAAAGTGTTAACAAATATTAAGTTTAATCCATATTTGATTAAATCTGGCACTGCACTTCACTTTTTTGCCATAATTACCTATTATAATGTCTTTTTTCTTACCAAACTGTAATGCACCACATACATTTGCAGCACAAGACTGTTGTTCTTGTCTGAATATGTTGATGTTCCATATTCAGGAATTGTAGTTTTGTCCTTGTGTGTATAAACGTAGTTTAGAATTGCGACTTTATGAGTGCTCGTATGGTCGCTATTAGGGCTGAACGATATCACATTGAGATATGTGAAATTTCCATGAGTAATATTGCGATATTTAAAAAACAAAAGAGATTAAATTAGCCAAAACCTACAGCCAAACAGGACATATCTACCAATTGTCTGTCAGAGAAGTTGGAGGCGTTGCCACAAATTATGTTAACAGACACAGAGCAGTGCCGACAAATGCTATGTGATTATTGCATGTGCGTACATCTCAGTGATGATGCTGAAACAATATATTGTGCCGCCCTAGTTGCTATATAATGTGATAAAATTAACTTAATAGTAATAAGTCATTATGGACATACTTCCACATTATTTCCCCTTCCTAGTTCCAAGTAAATCATATAAACCAATTGTCCTTTCCAGTCCTTTCCAGGTAACTGAAGTACAGATTTAATCGTATAAACGGGGGCCATCAGCCCTATAGACAACACGCTGGCTGCTTTGGGGGGCCTTTTCTGTGGTGATTCTTGCCTAGGATGCCACATGGGCTTCGACCAGCACTGGGAAAAGCATATTCTGTCTCTTAAAGGAATGGATTTTCATGCTTGGATATGTTTGTACGATGGTTTCCTCCCACGGCCCAATGACATGCAGTTCACATGAATGGGTGACTCAGTGACTTAAGTACCTTTAGCGTGTTATGGTGGGAGTAAGTGTGTGTGGGCGGATGGATAGGTGGCAGGGCTGACACGTTTGCAGCTGGATTATGAAATGGACTGAATAGTGCTAAACATTATTCCTTTACAGAGAAACCAAAATTCTGACCTCACATTTTGAATTGTCTTTTCAATTAAACGTTCCTTGGCACAAAAATGAGTACAATTGCAGCTTAATTGCACTAAATGTTCATTTTTATTTCTGATTTTTGATTGCTGCTCATAGAAGCTTTATCCATTATTTTAGTAGCATTTGGGAGTTTTTGGGGTTGGATTGGCGATCCTCCAGGGCGACACAGTGACTCAGCGGGTGACTGCAGAGCTTGAATCCCACCTTTGCTCCGTGACTGTGGAGTTTGCATGTTCTCCACCTTTGCTCCGTGACTGTGGAGTTTGCATGTTCTCCACCTTTGCTCCGTGACTGTGGAGTTTGCATGTTCTCAGATTCCTCCTGGATTCCAAAGGCAGGCAGATACAGGCTAATTATTGTCTCAGGATTGTTCCTCCACTATGACCATGATGTGTGACCACGGTGGGGACATGTTTTTGATCCCCACGAAGGTAAACTCAATTTAATAAAAATCTGGGACTGCAATGAAAACATTTAAAAAGCAGAAGTCTTGAATTTTGTTTGGTTACTTATAGTTAAGGTTAGGTGTGCGTGTGCACGCATTGGCGTGCGTGTGTGTGCCAGTGCATGTGTGTATGTGTGTGTGAGCACACGCACGCCTTTTGATGATCTGGCTTCTAGTTGAGAGAGCTTGGGATAGACTCCAGGTTTGCCCGTAACCCTGACCAGCATAAGCAGCTAGCACATGCATTAATGGCAACATTACAGTTTGATGGTGGCATTTCAGGTACAAATTAGTAACGCAAATCAATATGTATTTTTATATAAATATCCAACCACTATTCCACTGCTGATCCTGGGCGGCGTTAAGGGTGCACACACAAATCCATGCACACAATCAGAGGCTGCTCACCTAACCTCATGTCTTGGGGCATCTGGCAGTACCCAAACTAAACCCAAATTATGCAGGAAGAATTTTTCTAATATATGATATATTTCCTGTTTTATTTCCATGCTTAGCTACACTTTAGATATTGCTGTCCAGGCAGTAATTTACCAGGACTTACTATGGGCACCTGCTGTTTTCTCTGTGACTGTGGACAACATGCCAGATCTGTTCTTGGCTCAGAATATTTATTGTTCACAAAACGCCTCACATTTTTAATGAATCAACGTGCTGTTTGCCTTGAGGTTTTTAGCTTTTTGAGCTCAATTTCAGTTACTTGCCTTCCCACACAGGCCATGGGGTCTCAGCTCTTTGATGCGACATCTGATGCACCACTGCCTCACACAATGGTGAAAAAGCTCACTTTGGGACAACTAATGTGCTACTTTACTTATGAAGTGCTACACTGCAATATTGATTTTAACATCTTGAAAGAAGGCTCCGTATACTGCGTTTGGAACCAAAATCTACAACAGTGTGAATGTTTTGGTAGTGTACTTGTGAGGTCTGGGCAATGACCAGCACTGCCGGAAATGAGGAGTACTTGGCAAAGGTAGACAGGGATGGCTTAGGGTTGATGCTAATATGACATACCATAATTACCAAATCAAGGAGAAAACAAAAAACCTTTGGACGGACATTAACAGGTGTACAGGGCAAGAAAATGTGATAATATCATGAATCTTGGAAATGGCATCAAAGTCGGGTACCTGGTGATCACAACCAAACACAATGGAGGAGACTAAATAAAAAGGTATTATTCAATACAGAGAGCTCCAGAGGGGTGCGTGGTGGCGAACTTGGTTGCCCCTGTCGCCTCACACCTCTGGGACTGGCGTTCGAGTCTCTGCCATGACTTGTTGGGTTTGCATGTTCTCCCCGTGTCATTATGGGGTTTCCTCCAGGTACTCCAGTTGCCCCCCACAGTCCAAAGACATGCTGCTGTTAATTGTTACCAAATTGACAATAGGTGTGCCTGTTTCAGTGAATGGTGTGTGAGTATGCCTCACCCCTTCCTGGTTTGAACCCTGTCTTGTGCCTGTAGGACAGGCTGTGATGGGTAAAAAACTGGTGAGTATGGCCTGTGATGGGTAATTCCCTGGTGAGTGTGGGCCCTGTGATGGGTAGTTAACTGGTGAATATGGCCTGTGATGAGTAAATCTCTGGTGAGTATAGCCTGTGATGAGTAATATCCTGCTGAGTATGGCCTGTTATGGGTAATTAACTGGTGTGTATGGCCTGTGATGAGTAATTGCCTGGTGAGTGTGTCCTGTGATGGGTAATTCCCTGCAGTGTATGTGCCCTGTGATGGGTAATTCCCTGCAGTGTATGTGCCCTGTGATGGG
>JAODJU010000038.1:5127657-5142830 GCA_026776725.1 Gnathonemus echidnorhynchus
TTACTGTAAGGATGAACTCTGAACCTGTTCCACATCCATACCCCCTTGTCAGGTCTCCCTGTTACTGTAAGGATGAATTCTGAGCCTGGTCCACATCCACACCCCCTTGTCAGGTCTCCCTGTTACTGTAAGGATGAACTCTGAACCTGTTCCACATCCATACCCCCTTGTCAGGTCTCCCTGTTACTGTAAGGATGAACTCTGAGCCTGGTCCACATCCACACCCCCTTGTCAGGTCTCTCTCTCTCACTCTCTCCAGAGTATTGAGGCAGCTGTGTTCACTCCTGTTTCTGGTTTTCCTTCATTGCTTCACCTGTTTAACCAGTTCAGCCAGTTTTCTCTGTGTGACATATTGTCTTGCTATGTCTAACTACTGAGCAGCCTTGGATCCCTGTTTTTCCATGTGTGCCTGCCTCCCTTCATATTGTTTAGCCTGTACCTTAGACCTCCCGTCTGTACCTTAGACCTCCCGTCTGTACCTTAGACCTTTTGTCTGTACCTTATACCTCCCGCCTGTACCTTATACCTCTCGCCTGTACCTTAGACCTTTTCTCTGTACCTTAGACCTCCTGTGTGTCCTATAGATATTTTGTCTGTACCTTAGAACTCCTGCCTGTACCTTAGACTTCCAGCCTGTAACTTCGACTTCCTGCCTGTACTGTAGACCTTCCCATATGTACCGTAGACCACCTCCTTGTACCTTAGACCTTTTGTCTGTACCTTCGACCTCCCACCTGTACCTTAACCCACGACTTCAGTCCATCATTAGTATTCCTTTTTTGCTCTGCATTTGGATGCCCATCTTCTGCTGTCATTCCATTACAGAAACACATAGAGAATGTACGGAAATCCATCCATTAAAAAACAAAAATGAAATTAAGTAGTTAAACTAAAGTTTGGACTGGTCAAGCCAGAATTTCCTCCTGACACATTTCTATAATATATTATCAAATTGTTAGTCATAGGAGTCATAGTAATCATAGCATTACTATTAGTATTGTTGTATACCAAGGCTCTCTTTAATCTAATATTCAGTTTTTATAATCTGAGAATATTAATGCCAAAATATGAGAACATGCAGAAGACAGCAGGCAGATCCTGTATTTTATCAGTACTTCACTTTTGACATTTGGTGCATGTCCTTGTTGAGCTACTGTTCTTACAATCATGATGAGGGTGACAGATATGACATCTTGCACTTTTCGCACTGACACTTCTATGCAGCTGAATTGATTTGGGGAGGGCCTGGACTGTCAGTACAATAAGAGCAACTGCAGGGGATTGAGGTGCCTGCTTTTGCCTTTGGATCAGTCAGCTTCAAATGCCAATGGAAGACGTGAATAGGCATAAACCAGCCATTACACCCAAAAGCACTTTGGTAAGTAAAGTGTTGCAAAAAACACTGGCAGTGGACTGAGCAATGAGAAAAGTCACATGGGCAGATGAGTCATCCTTCAGTCTGTTCTCCATGCCTGTCTGGTGACTGTTTCTAACAGCAAAAAGGTTCTGAATTCTGTATTACAGTGTGGGGTATTTTTATTTCCAATAATTACCAATACCCGGCAAGCCATTCACATTCACCCTAATTTAAATGGTATATGTTTTATGAGTCTTAGTGACATAATGACATAAATGGCGTGGGTGCTCACCAAATAAGTCTAAGGCACAATAATAGAAAAAAAGGCACAGAGGCCTCTCAACGACAGCCCCCACAGCCCCCCCCCAAAAAGAAGCATCGAAACCTATGGAAGTTATGGGGGTCAGATGCTGAACTGAATAGGAAGGTCCAAAGGAGCAGCTTCATCCACTCAGTGTACCATTAATGTTCTGTAGGAATGACATTGTCATGAAATATGCTTCCTTTAAATTTATATATTATACACATTCATAATGGTGTGATTAAAACCATTAAAATATTATAGTAAATAATATCAGTAAAACACATTAGAAAGTATCACCCACTGAACTAATACTTTATTATTTTTATTTATTTATGTTTATTATTATTATTATTATTATTATTATTATTATTATACTCCAAAATAACATTCTATTCCAGAGAATGTGCAGCATTGAAACATGCCTCCACAATCCACACCTTTTCAAATCTGTTCATATTGCAGATCCCTGCCAAGAAGGCATTTACATTTGTGTTTTTTAAAGCTATAATTTAATTTTATTTAGTAATGCAATTTATTTTCATGTCGATAAATAGGCGGTTCATTATATACCCGTGTATTTATGTAGATGGATACCTAATTTAATAGTAGGCTTATTTTCAGGTATATATCAGGCGTACAGAACCTTGATAACTGAGGCACCGATTTTATTAGTAGTAGTATTGTTATTAGTTTATTTGTTTAATCCTCTGGAGGTATACACTGTTAAAGTAGCAATACTGTGAGTAATACATACTGTGAGCAATACAGTATTGTGCTGGAAATGGAAGGCTCAGTAGTATGGCCTGGTGACACTTATCTCCTTTCACTTTTAAGCAGAAACACGTTTGCAGTCTGCGGCGTCACCTTGGAGTCACTTTGTGTTTCTGTGCTTAGAGCTGCAAAAGTCACAGAGTGCCTCAGTCTTGCGACGTTATCAGAGCAGATGGCGAAACTTCACATCACTGAATGCCAGTCCTCCAAGCATCAGCCACATAAAAGCCAATCTTGTGTTCAACATTGGGTAACTGGTTGCAGACTCAAATCTATACAATTTCCAGGATAGATGCAATAACTGTACTTTTGGTCCAGTGTCTTTGGTGTAATTAGCAGGATTAGCAGCTGGACTGATGGAGGGGTGGATCTTAGGTATGATGATTCACCTGCATAATATACTTAATTATAAAAAAAAAGGATAAAATGTATGATCTGCAGTTTCATCTGTCATTGATTTCTCATATTTTTTATAATTACTTTAGTATACATTTTTATTTATTTATTTATTTAAACCTTTATTTTACCAGGCAAAGCATTAAGAACAGATTCTTATTTACAGTGCCAGCCTTACATCTAAAACAGAATCATTTGTATTACTAATCTGCTTGTATCTGTTACATTATTCACTCATACTTTCTGCTGTCGATGATAATTAGGAAGGAGGCAGTGGAAAAAAAATTCGAAGCATAAATGTGAAATGCAGTAGGACTCTGACAGTTTGGGGCAGATTGAGAGACAAGCCTCTCTACAGAAGTGTTATCTGTAGATAACTGGTTGAAGTGTATAAACACAGACAGACAGACATGAATGAATGAATGAATCTTTGCCTGCTCCCCACACAGCAGCAGTGCAGACATAAACCCATTTCTCTGCTTGGTGGTTACATGTTCTCTCCCTGACAAGGTTGTCCTGACATTGTGAAAGGCCAGAATTTCACCCAAGTGCCCCCTACCTCGTAGCTCCTGCCCTCGAGGATACGCACAGCTTAAACGCGTGTGAAAGAAGTGTCTCTCCCGTAAATCAGACATAAGCTTTAGTGCTTAATGCTGCATCACAGAGCTCATGTTTGCTTTGAATTGTGGGACCCCCACTTCTACCACCCTGCCCCCCCCCCCACACACATTTCCCTCCATACTGAAATTAACATTGGATCTAAGGCTCAGAATTAAATCAAAAATTCTCCTTCAGCTAGGCCTCCCCAGTGAACTAGTGCACCTACTCCCCGTGCACGCAAAGTAGTAATTAGGGAGAGACTCTGGTGGGCAAATCAGTGCACCAATGCACAGTGCACTACCGAGCGCTAATGACTGTTATCCACAGCAGAATATTACTTTGCGTATTGTTTTATTTTAATTCAGAGTTAATTTAAGAAGAAATAACTGCAGAAATTCCCAACAGTTGAAGTCCAAGTCAATTTCATGTGCATTAAAGCAACTCAAGTTAGGTTATTGTGGCTAGCTGCCACAATACCAAATGTATTTAAATCGTTCTTTAACAATCAAATATTTAACTTATTTCTGTGTCATGTAACGCTCTTGTCACATAACCAAAAGCTATGACTATACGTTGTATGTTCCACAATTCTATACTGTATTTGTGTCCTACAGGCATAAATAGAGCGAAAAGTGATAAGTTGACTATTCTCACAGTAATGAGTAGCCTCTCTCGTCCTCTGAAAATCCACTCGTTTGGAGATACCACCTCTGCTGTGGTATTCGGGCAGCCTATCATCTGAAGAATCTGTTGGAGCTTATAGATATTGTCAGTAGTGCCTTCCCTATTTTTTTGTCAACATTGGCAGAAGAGGCTGTTGTGCAGCAACAGTTGTTCTTTATAGTTCATGGCAAAGGCATAGTAGACCAGGCAGTCAGCTTTCAGCATTTATGCATTCATATTGAGTAGTATATTGTTATATCTGCCTTTTTCACTCTTGCCACAAATGTCTTATTATTTTGTAACTGTCACAGTACAGTGGATATTTTTATTCTTATTATATTTTATATATTTTTTTATTTTTATTTTAACTCATCGTGCTATTTTCTGGAGTGTCAGACTATAAATGCCAAGGGGAGCGCTGACTAACATCGCGCTCTTCTTATTTAATGATATTCGTCCTGCATCATTTCATTCCATTTCTCACTATAATATCATCCTTCACAAACAGCCCATGATTGTCTATAAATACCCCCAAGCGAACAAAATTAAAATAAACAGGATAACATAATACATCATTAAGCAATATCATCAATATTATTAACTGTTAAATAAAAATTACATCTGCATATATATAAATATATTATTTTAATAATATTTAAACCATCACACTATTTCTCTGAAAATTTGCTGGAGTTTTCCTTAAAAGTGATTCATTGGAATCATAGGAAACCTTGCTGAGATGATTAGCTACGAAAGTATCAGAATGTGTTTTTCAGTTTTAAACTGATTTTCACATACAGAATGGGACTGGAGTGTCTCAGCAGAAATCACACTTAACATGGCACACAATCCTCCATGGATGTTATCTGTGGTTTTCAAAAGTGGTTGACATTGTCATGTTAAATCGAGCTATTCCATGATAGTGAAGAACAACTAAAAACAAGAAGAAGAAAAAATGGACACTGGAAAAATCAAATAAAAAACAATTTAAAATAATTTGAGTAAAATTAGTATGACTGAAATATTGGTTTTAGATCATAACATCAGAATGTTTCTGAAGTCTGCAAAGCATTAACCTAATAGAGCATTAGCCTGACATACAGTATGTATAGGAAAAGTGGAAGAAGTTGCCTTATACGTTTCCATTGTCCTAAGTTTTAATACAAAAAATAGTAGTAATATAAATGTAAATATTATTAAGAAAAACAAACTGGAAAAAGCAAGTACTTGGCTATGTTTCTGATGAAGACTTTATGCTACTTGAATGAAGCCGTCACTCTCTCGTCAGCTGAGAGTGGAGCCGTCCGGTGCTGAACCAGGAAGACAGCTGACAGCCCACGGCACATCACACTCATTTCCCTGTCTGTGATAGCTAGCGACAGCTTCAAAGAGAATCGCCTGTCAGGAAAGATCTAAAGTGCATGAGCCACTCACATTTGTAAGACTTGCAACAGCTAACGTATGATGTTTCTCCAGTTTGGTTGACAAAATTAAAGAAACAGAATGGTTTCAGATCTGCTCTGAGGATTGTATCCTTAGCATGGCGGATTGGTCTGTAAGCCTCAGTGATCCACGTCATCCAGAACTTGAGCTTCTAGTAGCTCTTCTCTTGGCAAACATGTCCTTGGAAAGAGGCTAAAAAAAACTATACTCCAATAAAGATCCCCATGCAGGCTACCAGGAAAATGTACCATGCCTAGGGGTGAAATGGAGGGTTAGTTGTTGTGCCTTTAAAATGACATGCAATACCAGGAAAGACCCAGACAGGCCCTTAGGCCCATGGGACGGACACTGGCTTTGGGAATGTGGAACGTTACCTTTCAGGTGTGCAAGAAACCTGAGTTATGGCAAGATATGAAAAGGTATCAGTTATATAGATTCGGCTGTGGAACCAAACCTTTCGATTGGAGGTGGAGCCTCTCACATGCTGAAAGAAGGTTCTGGAGGAGGTTAAATGTACATGTGGTGTATAATGGTGATACCTAGAGGGGTGCGATTAGAAAAATGTCTTGCTGGTTCTGATCCCTAGTGGGTTTGGTGTATTTCTATGCAGGTTATGGACTGTCCATGTCTGTGTCCACAACATTGCTCATAAGTGTCATTTGTCTAGGCCTACATGAAGTACCAGAATGTCGAAAGTCAGTGAGTATATTTTAGTGAGTCTGTTACCTGACCTGAGATTGCATGTTGATGAGGGGTTGGATTTGCTGCATGAAGTGAAGGTTAGATGGACTCGGACAAGGAGTCAGTGTTTATTGGGAATGTCTGAATGGAGCTGCTGTAGACAGGATGATACTGAAAAAACTATTAGGTTGCCCCAAAATGTTTTAGCAAACCATTTGTTGTCTCAGGAGTTTGAAGCAGGACGTTGCTCAGGCCATGATCAGCAGAAATAGGGAAGTGCTGACTAACTCTGGAGGTACTGTTGAGTGGTAGAAGGAACACATTGAACTCTTTACCGCAGTGGATATGTTACAAACTTCTGGTATTTCAGAATCATGGCACGTTGCACGTTGCTATGGTAATCAGCAGTCCTCATAATTGTAAGGCTGCAAGGGTGGATGAAATCCATACTTACAACTTGTAAGCTTGGGGTGCTGTTAGGGTGATGTGACTTCTTAAGTGTTTTTTGGAAGCCAAAGAAAGAACCTATTGACTGGCTAACAGGTGTTGATCTCTATTCTTGTTAGATATGATACCTAAGAGAAATCGAATGCATGTTATTGAAAGCTTCCTTCAGATAGTCAAACCTGAACTCCAGGTGGAAAAATCCAGTTTCAAGCCTGCCTGTGGAACAGTAAAGCAATTCATCTTCGTTGCATAGTTGTGTAAAGGTTTATTGGAATATGTTAATACATTCTATACCTGCTTTCTGGACATAAAGATGTGCATGGCCTTGTATCATGGGACAAATTTTGCGAATTGCTGATGGAATATGGAGTACTGGAACAACTACCATGTGTTATTCAGTTTCAGTATGAATGTTAAGCAAATGTTATGTCCAAATCCTTTCCATAACGTCTTTTAGACTAGGATTTGCTGCTGGCAATGGGCCATCTTGTCTCCACTCTTGTCTGTGATTTTCATAGACAGGTTATGAAGGTGCGACCATAGCTGGAAGGGCATCCAACATGAGGGGCGAAAGGTGACATCCCTGCTATTTGCAGGTGATGTTGTTCTTTTGGCTTCATCCAAGCAGGACCTCCAGCATGCTGATGAACAGACTGATGCCAAGTGTGAAGTGGTGGGCATGAGAATCAGCAGGTCCAAAGCTGAGGACATGGGACTGTCTCAGAAAGGATTAGACTGCAGTATCAGCGGTTGCTGTTTTACATTTCTCCATCCAACATGCTTTGAGACATATTTCAGACATGAATAAAGTGGTACCTCATTTCAATGCAATGTGACTGCAGGGAATTTGCCCTTTATAAAGAGAGAGCAGATGCACATTTATTAGCCTGCTAACTACATAATCAGTTTTACAACAGAGGGTCACTGTAAGTCATAAGCACATCCTTGGCATCACTGGACAATCTCTGGGAAGGATTACGTCACAATATCCCCTGTTAGACATGCTCCTTTAAAACAACTTTTTGTTTTTACTGCATCAGTCAATTAACATTAGTTGTCACTCCCTCCAGGAAATATCTGACACTGTAGTTCTTCGTCAACTGATGGATTTATTCTTCTTATTGTCATTAATCAATAAGATCATCCTTGAATCCTGTGTTTTCCTTCTACACTTCCCGCATGTTGTGCACTTGTAAATGTGCAAAGCAATTGTACTGCTACATCCTATGACCCATATTCCATTGGATCACAAAACATTTCATTCATAGTCCTTCCTCTTCCTTGATGATGCATGTCCTCATGGCATAATAGGAGGATGCTTGGTATGTGAGTGAAGGCTAGATCTTGTCAGTATGTCCTTCAATCCTAAGAATATTATACTGATCTACAAGTGGACTTTGTCCATATAGCTTGTTTGCCTTGTCTTTGGGTTTTACTTCCATTATTTGCTTTATACTTTTGATTTTACAGCTGAATGCTTCCCTTTCGCCCAATTTGATTCTAAAATGTTCTGCTTCCCATCTTTCCTCAACACTTGTAGCTTCACTTAGTTTTGGTTTGAGACCCTGAATTTCCTTAACATGGTGTTTAAGACGAGCAATGGTCTTGACAGTCCTTTTCTAGTCAGAAAACTGTAAGTGGTCTAACAATGTCCTGTCTTCCTTTGCTATCTTCCTTTGCTCTTTTCCGTAGAAAGTCTGGGCCAATTTGAAGCAACAAGCTGAACAATGCCTCTCCAAGCATGATTTACAGGATCATCTTTGGAATGTACCATTGCATGTTCCATTGCAGTGGGCTGCTTTCTTTGGATTCTGCATGTCACAAACATGAAATTTTCTAGCATCATTGCTTATATATCCAAGGGCAACCTTTGAATCAGTCCAAAGATATTCTTGAAGATCGTCTATTTCAAGCTCATTTCTGAACATAACATTTACCCTTGCTGCTACCACTGCTGCAGATAACTCAAGCCATGGTACTGTGGTTACCTTGGTGAGTGTAACACACTTTCCCCATGACTATTGAGCAATGGACGTCTCTATTGGTGTTGATTACCTTGAGATAACTGTACTCCCTATAACCTGTGACACTGACGTCTGAGAAGCTCCTACTGCTTGACATCCTTGAAGTTTGCTCATATATAGCATCATCTGGTCCTTACATTAGACTTCTCTCAACACAGTAGTTGTGAGATTCGCTTTCCATAGAGGACAAAGGGTGCCATGAACCCCAACAGGTCATATATGGAAGCTACTGTAGATACCACTCTTTGGACTGGAAGCCATCAGAAGATACACACTATTGGACACAGAGTAATCTTTCAATGAGCAGCTCTTATAAAGTCATTTCCAGGTCTTTAACACTTTCAGCATACTCCTCCGCTGATATTGATTTCAATTCCGTCTTACTGTAAAAAATGAACTTCTGTAGTGTAAGCTTGCCTGTGCTGTAGAGCTCTTTCACTTCTGTGTTGAGCTGGATTGCGTCAGTGTCAGACACCAACATAAAAATTTGCTAGGATGAATTTAACTGTTTTTGGTAAACTGATCTTGATGTTTAAGACCAAAACTGACAGCTGAGGAAGCTCCCTCAAATAAATGAACTTTCATTTGAAAAATAGATGGTGGAGACCCCAGATAATTGTTCTCCCACCATAAGAAGACCTAAGGTAGTCTTGGTGTTCAAGCTTAGAACTGATAGAACATTCATTCCACATCACATGTAATAGTAATCGGACCTTTGTGAAACCTACAAAGAACCCCCACTAAGGTGTTTATGAGATCTGGCCCAGTAAGAAGATGGTCATTTAATGATGTGTCTTGGAACCTAGCTGAGTAATCGAAAACAACACCTATCTTCCCAGGCTTCCGAGGGTGGTGTACACCTCATGGTGGGGAATATACTGTACCAGACTGATTGATTCAATTCTTCTTCCCCCTTTCTGCCTCTCCACAAATGATAATGTCTTTCATGTAGTTCATGTAGCCTGTGCAGAATTTCTGGTCTTTCCTGAGCTTCTGTTTCAAGCACGTTAAACGCTGAACAGCATATGACTTATTATTGGGTAAATTTAGTCTGTATTGTGTGAAAGGTAAAGGCATTTCATAACGACCATCTTGTTTGTGTTTAATTCCATTTTTCAGCTTTCTACAGGGTACAATTGTTCCCTTTGCTGACATTGTAGATAGTTTCAGCTTCACTTGTTCTGTGTTCATATCTAGAGTATCTACCACTTCCTCAAGAATGAATGAAGAGTTGCTTTGTGAATTTAACAGAGCATAGATGAGAATTTCCTCGTCTGAATCACTAGCCAATGACACATAGACAGGAACTATTGCTGAAGTCTGGGTACTATTGCCATCTTGCACAACTCTGTTGGATGTGGGTTCCTTAGTGACATCTTGTACTTGTGTTGCTTGCGGCTTGCCTCCTATAGTATAACTTGTTTCCCCAGACTGTTCTCTTTTTAGTTCTTGTTATTATTTTGACAGATCTTCATGACGGCATGTGGGGTGAAATTTCGAGCAGGTGTTGCAGACCATCCGGTTACTGCAGCTCTTCGATTGATGGTCAGGTCTTCGCTTTATCAGCTTCCCATTGCCATAATGCATGGCAGCTGCTTCTTGGTCTGCAGCTATTAGCTTTTCCGGAATTCTGAGTCTTTGCAGTTGATCTTGGTGGTGCTCTTGTTCAGCCATGGTCTTCAGTACAGCCTGTGTGGAGGCATACTAGGCCGCAGCTTCTTCACTTTCAACTGAGGTGAAACACTGGAAATTGAAGATGTGAATACAGAGCCAGAGGATGTGAATTCAGAGCTAGCATCAGGCCAAAACAGGTTCCTCCTCTTTTCCTTGAATTTGACTGACCATTCTGTATTACAATCGTGGTGACTGGGCTATCAATCCTTCGGTATCCATCATAAGCAATGTTCAGCTCAGATAATTCCCTTTGAATACTACTGATGTGGTCTTGTAGGACATTACTAGGATCCTACTTTATTACAGATTTTTTAGCCACTTAGCATTGTTTTTATAAATGCTGTCAAAGTGAAGCAGTAACCCTTTCATTTTTTCTTTTCAAAATTCCCTCCCCTTTTCTGTTAAAGTTCGGGCTCTTTCACCTGTACAATGCTGGATTCATCTGTCTGCTCTAACTCTGCTGCTTACTCTAGGACAGTCGCTACACCCTGAATTTTTGTACTTGTTTGTGATGTTTTACATTATTTGTAAATTCAACATAACGATCAACATACACAGTATAATGAACAACAAACATTTTCACAAATCAAGTGAAATGAACTAAATTAGGTCGCTGTGCTTCAAAATCATCATAAATGTTAAAAATATCACAAGTACACTTAACAAGGTGCTTATAGCTACACTTCGGTGAACTTGACATTAAACCATGAACATAAAAAAAGTAGGATCTACAAAAATAACAGCTTACTTAAATGTGAACAATATGGTTATATAAATCCCCTTTCATATATCTGAAACGCAATTATTGTTATTAGACTACACATCGTCCCTTGCAGTCTTTCAATCTTTGTGTAACCTTTGAGAACACAAACTTTAGTGTCTGGGTTCAGTGCATATTCATGAAAAACTGATGGATTTGCGTGTCCTTAATGCTAAAAAGTGGCTTATCTGTATTTCGCATCTTGACGAGCTGTCGGGCAGGTGCTCACGCTGCTCCGAGTTCGACTGTCACTCCCTTACGTATTTCCCTCCAGGAAATATATAACACCATGGTTCTTCATTTACTGATGGATTTATTCTCCTTATTGTCATCAATCCTCCATTGAACTGTTCAAATGCATGATGATGTATCCATTCGGGTGAAACACACTGTAGCATAACAAAGAAAGCAAAATATACACCCAACAAAACATTAACGTAAACAAACATACCGCGCTGACTGCACACAACCAAGAGAGAATGAGTCAGGGAATGAGTCCACTTGAGGGAATATAAACTTTAAGACAGGAAACGTAACAAACTTTAAACTCTTTAAAACAATATAAAAAAACCTCTTTCATGTCTTCCCTGCAGAAACATTGCACCACTTAAAACATCTGCACACAACATACAATTTCACATAAATGTTAATTAGTCAAATTAATTAAATTAATATTCATGAAAATATATCAAATAGGAAAATAACATTAATAAATATGTAAACAAAACATATCAAGAATGACAATTTCATGGTAGTTAAATTAGCTCTAAATGTGAAAATGTTCTGAATTTTGTGGGGTATTCTGTGGTTAAATTAGTACCTGAATACATTTAAAAAGACTAAACAAAAGACTTTGCAAAGACATTAAAAGTGGGATTATCGTATGTTTAATACATTGAAAGTGTTCTGGGTAGTACGTTATATTATGCTTGGAGTTGTGTTTCTTGATCAGTCATGTACTGTAAATTTCCTGTGTAAATAAAAATTATTATTATTAGTAGTAGTATTATGATTATTATCATCAATAATAATAATAATTGTAATAACAACAACAACAACAATACACGCAGTCACACCTTTAGGGAAATTTAGGGACAAACCTAAGAGAAATACCTGAAAAACACAGAACAAAAGCACACAGACGGATGATGCTTTATAATCATTACTGTACTTTTTGTTTAGCAGTGGAGTTGCCAGATTGTTACAGTGTGTGAATGGTGTGTGTGTGTGTGTGACTGTGTGTGTGTGTGAGAGAGAGAGAGAGAGAGAGAGAGAGAGAGAGAGAGAGATAACCCAGAGAGAGTGCCCTGTGATGGGTTTGCACCCTGTCCTGGATGGTGGGTCATGGACTTTCCTAGGTTAGGGAGAGTCAAAGAAAGTCAAGCTTGTGGTGACACAGATACTGTACGTTTATAGATTTTTTTTCCTCCTTCCCCAATAGCTGCACTAAAGTTCCTGTCTATGAGCCACATGGTTTTGTCCACTGTCCTGTCTGAAGCAAATGTTATACATCCTCTTGGGATAAATGTTTGCATAGTATTCGTTTTGCAAACAATTCATGTTTGGGGCAGTAATGTTACTATTAAAGTAAAATATCCATAAGCTTCCTGACATGTGCTCTGATTCGTTTTAGAAAGTGATTTGAGACAGAACAAACAACAGACTTAATATTCGTGTTTCTCAGACAAGAGTTGATTCAGTGTTAACCACTTACGCAGTGTTCCCTGTTACTAAAGTATATCATTAATATCTATTAAAATAAATTACATAGATTGTATCAGTAATTTACTTGTACTATACTCAAAATACTCAAGTGTTTTTTCATGATTTATTAACAGCAGTTGTCTCTGTCAGTATGTCTTTCCATGGGCAGAGGATATTATGCTCACTGGTCACTTCATTAGGAGCCCCGTTCTAACAGCAGGTAGCACAACGTTTGCTCTCAGAACTGAGGACTGACTCAGCCTGAACTCCTTGTGAAAATGTACTCAACAAGGTTCTGAAAACATTCTGTACAGATTCTGGTCCATGTTGATGTGATTGCATTATTGCTGCAGACTTGTTTTCTGCACATCCATCCTATAGATCTCGCATACCACCACATCCCATACTGTAGGTGCTCTGTTGAACTGAGATCAGGTGACTGGGACGGCCACCGCAGAACACCGTCCCCATTGTCATTTACATTGAAGTAGCTTGAGAAATACATTATCCTGGAAGTGCCCATTAGGACACTGGGGCCATAACTGGGTACTTATGGTAAGAAAGAATGCTCAGATAGTCTGTGGCATTTAAACATCGCTCAGCTGCTGCTCACATCACTACACCACCACCATCCCCAGAATGAACAGCTGACACAAGGCAGGCTGGGTCCATGGATTCATGTGGTTTATAGCAAATTTCAATCCTGCAATCTGCATGTTGTGTCAAAAATCATGATTCATCTGACCAGATGAATTGCTTTTCCAATTTTTTGCAGCCTAGTATTGATGCCCAATGTTGCCTCAATTTCCTGTTCGTAGCTGAGAGACGTGGAAGCCGATCTGCTGCTGTAGTTCATCCATCTGAAGTTTTAATGTGCTTTGCATTCAGAGAAGCTTTTCTGCACATCACTGTAAAGAGGGGTTATTCGGGTTACTGTAACTGCAGTTTCCGAAATAGACGTTCCTAATAACGTTGCCAGTGAGTGTAAATACATTGCTTTAGTTTGTCAAAACTGACTGAGCCTGTTTAGAATTATTTTTCATTAAACACAGGTGTGTGGTGCTGACACAGAGATTTGTTTTTGCTTTTTTCTTTAGTTAAAGGACTGGTAGTCTAGAAATTAATCTGTAGTTGGTTTAACTAAAACATACGCATATAAATAGAGCCAATAGCTTTTATGTGTAAATGACATATGTATCGTGATGTTGGCACATGAACTAGCTGAGCCGGCTGGCTAGATTAGCTTTTGAAGATAGTCGTGGTTCACATGTGCTGGCCAGTTGGTATGTGGTCGTGTAAATATTCGCCCCAGTCCTGTCCATGTAATGAAGATATTTGTTAGTTTTATGTTTAAAAATACACTATAGTTGGTGTCTTTAGAAACCTTCCTGTTATTCATGTCTTATAGTTCACTCTCCCCTTGCGTGTCTGTTGCTGGCCATAGATCCCACGCCGTCTGTAAAAGTTTCTGCATGATGTATCACTTCCCCTGCGTTGCCCAGATCTATGTCTGCGTGTGAGTGGTGGTCTGCATGTGAGTGGGGGTCTGCGTGTGAGTGGGGGTCTGCATGTGAGTGGGGGTCTGCATGTGCAACTGTTGCTGTCGTTGTCTGGACATTCAATAAAAGAGCATTTGCTCGTTTAACCTGCCTTGTCCCCCCACCCTCATTGTACCTGGGTCATGTGGTTGCCCTGCAAGCATCCACTACCCACTGAGCCATGATACCACAAAAAACATATAAAAAAGAGTGAAGCTTAATAATCATCCAAGGCCCCTGAACATCTCACAGTGCAGCAGTTTCAACCATGCGTTCTTGCTTTCTTAATCACATTTTTATTTTGCTTTCATTACAGCATAGCCCAGAGCATTAAAAACTTCTGAGAGAACACTAAGGTTGATAGCCTTGAACAAAAAATACATTTTTCCCTTTGCTGGTGCAACAGATTCACATGGCAGCCAGTGTTTGCCTTGAAATCTCTTTGCATGAAATCAGAAAAATAAGCGTCTTAGTACAAACAGTGACTGAGCAACCAGAAGAAGTGAAGTTTCAGGCCTTCCTGCCATTTGCTGCAGCTCCCAACTTCTGCCAATCATTGTTCCTGGCGTGTTAACTAATGACACCGTTCACTGATTCTTCCCGATATGCAAAATCTTCAGGGGAATTTAAAGTTCAGGTATCTCACACATGTAGGATCACACATGCACATATCACAGGGCTTAAATTTCAGGTGGCTGGAGACAAAGGCCGAACCTGGTACGAGAGGCACCAAAGGGGGGTTACACACATAAACACACACACACACACAGATAACAAGGGAGGCCAGCACTCCAACTTTTATTGCCCAAAG
>JAODJU010000038.1:5159928-5202021 GCA_026776725.1 Gnathonemus echidnorhynchus
ATTTTTTGGAGCGGGGGGGGGGGGGGGGGAAGTGGAGTACCCAGAGGAAACCCCACAACAACACGAGGAGAACATGCAAACTCCACACACATGGAGCCATGGCAGTGACCTGAACCTGGGTCCTAGAAGTAGGAGGCAGCAGTGCTAACTATCGTACCATGCTGCTTCAAGAATAGTCAATTTCTTCCAAAGCAGTAAGAGACATTTTTTTATCGCCTTTAACTGTACTGGAGTGATTATCCTCTCCTGTGTTTTTCCGGAGCACCTGCAGCAGCTGTCTGATTTGTTGTTACAGGCGTCCATGATTCTGGTCCCGTTGCCGGCGGTGATGATGCTGATTGGCTAGCCCTCCTCGTTGCCGGCGGTGATGATGCTGATTGGCTAGCCCTCCTCCTTGCTCATTTCAGCACCTCTGAAAGCAGCCACTTGCACTTTTATCACAGAACTTTTGCAGAAACTTTTGTTCATCTTTGACATTTTTTTCCCATCAAAGCCTTAGTTTCTGAAGATTCAAGAATTACTTTATGGTTCAAAATATAGTAGCTTTAGGATACCAAGACAACTGAAAGTTCAGTGGAGCTCGAGAGTAGGGCTACGATGCTTTTGGCAAACAAGCCTGTGATCACAGGAAAATGCAGAACATAGCACATTAACTATATCAGCCTTTTCCCAGAGAACCATTATCATAATATGAAGTTTGAAATTCTTAGTGCAAATTAAGAGATATCATTGATTTACATGATCCAAAGCAAAATCTAAGCTAAGCGAATTTAATTTATGTAGCCTTCTATGTCCTGTTTACAGCCGTTCCTAGTTGTGTTCGCAGTTTTAATAAACAACTTCAAAACAAATTTTGCTTCCCTGCTGCATAGAAATTGCACTAAACCATGGACCCAAAACTGAGGTCTGCACCAAACTGTGAATTCTGTGTACAGTTCCAGCCCTCCAGCATAAAAGGCAGTGTTAAGCTCACAAGGTAGCACCTGGCCTAGGCTTGTGGATTTGACGTCCTGCCTCCAGCCAGCTGGCCAGCACAGAGCAGAGCAGAGCAGTCGCCCCTCACTCCCTAATCCAGCCTCACCTGTTACTGCTCACCCTTGTCTATATAAGCCCTGAATTTTTCGCAGCCTTGGTACAGTCATTGAACCTGTACCTTCACACTAGCCAGAGTGCTGTAGCCCCAGTCCTTGCCGTGTTTTTTTTCTGTCTTCCCATTGAGTCAGTGGTCTCAGTGGGAGATGTTCAGTCAGGTCACCTCGGTCCCTCGAAGCCTGGTTCCCCTGTTGGCTCCTGTTGTTAGCACCAATTAACCTGATTCATTTCCCCACCTTCCAGTCAGTCTCCGTACTTTGATTCGCTGCCCTAGTCCCAGCCGTGACCCTTGATTCCTTCCCCAGATTTATGTGCAGAGGTCCCTCTGCATCCCTCCTCTTCCCTGCTATCATTCAAAGACATTTAGATGGATCTGTGCTGCAGTTTATTATTTTGGAGTTTTTTTTTTTTTTTTTAACATTGCAGGCCATAAATCCGTCGGGTATGAGTTGTTAAACTTCAAACAAACAGGATTACTGGTTTAATTTAAGATTACTGGAAAACCACATGGCTCAAGTTACACCACCATGGTGTCATTCAGAACTGCCAGACTTAAAAGTCTGTGTTTCATTTGCACAGAGCTAATGCTACACTGTCTCCAAATTGCCCTTTGTGTATCTAATGAGATGGATTGGCATAGCATGAAGGGCGTCCTTTGCTTTCTGGGACAACCTCCAGGATTGCGACAACTCTCTATTATAATAGTGCTAATGGGGAAAAAATAAGAATCCGTTCACAAATGCAAGTGTTTGAACTCGCAAAAAAATGGCTGTCCCTTCAACAGGAAATGATTGTGATTGAGCTGCGGGCTTATGCCGCATTAAAAGAATCCCAGGCAAGGTTCCCGCCGCTCTAAGAAGCAGCTAATTTTTCAATAAATTCTGTTGCTGCATTATTGGGATAATAATGTAAGAAAACCACCCACTTCCATGTGTGTTGGTCTCTCCTTTTGTATCTGAATAATATTACTTTAAACCATAATTAATTTGAACTTAATTTATTTTAATTTAGGTATTTGGTTTTTAGAGCCCTTACATATTATTATGAACCTGTAATTTAGATTATATTCAGTCACTTCTAGAATTTTAAAATTTTAGCTTAACTCATTCATTCTGTACTTTGAAGTTGCACAGGATTCACTCAACACAGAGGCTGCAAGGCAGTTCATGGCTGTATCTGATTAGCTATGCTAAATGTGCTATATCATGCAGGATTCGTGACTACAGAGTGACTCAGCAGCTCTTTTGTGGGTCCTCCTTAAAAACCAGGCAATACGCACCACGTGAAAGAGAGTCATTGAATAGGGTAATAAACTGATAAATGACCAGTCACAATGAGGTCATTCAGATGAAACCAAACAAGTAAATACCCCACATGCAATCACATGAAACAATGTTTCTCTCATCTAGCCATTATCAATATTTCTTGTTTGACTTGGGTCTAGTATAAAATTAAGAGAGGAACACAGGAAGGGGTGGGATTTATGATCAGAAGATCTGTGAGAGTGGTTTTGTGAGCCATTTCTCAGTTAAAGTTATAGGGGTTTCATAGACTGGTCAAATTTCTGATAGACAGGTCAAAATTCACAAACTGAGCACTTCTGTGTACCTTGCAGTTCTGTAGGTATCTCCAGGGTCTGCCCATGAAGATATGATCGATCTCCTCGACTGCACCACCAGTATTGGAGTACAGTACTAAGTCCAAGGATGCAGAGATCTGACCACTCTCCGGTCTGCGTAACTCAGAGAGTGTGGAGCTTACAAAGCTCCCCCAACAGCAGGCTGGAGAGACAAGACGTTCCACGCGCCCACCCAGATGGGCCGCCTCAGTACTGCCGTGCATCCCCAACAGACCTGACCCCACTGGTTCTCTGGCAGATTCATCTGTTCCTGGGATGAGACTCCTGAGGGCTTTTCTCCATCCCCTTCATGATGTGTGCAGCCTTCCTGTGGGCGGCTGCAGCAGAGATACTCCCGCGGAGAGCAGAAAAGAGTCCTGTCTGCTTTGCTGGATCTTTGTGAAGTTTTTACGGTGGTTGGAGTGCCAATCCTCCCACCAACCCCCAAATTTGGTTGGGGGGGCGCTTGGAGGGCTGGATGCAGCTTAACGTCATACCCAGAAATATTTACAGAAGATGAAAGAATACTAAAAGTTGAGAGTGGTAACATTGTCTGTGCAATGGCCAAATGTCAACACCATTGAATTGAGACTGATTGAAGGGTAAAGGCTACACAACGAACTATATCATTTTTTTTAAATTGTTGGTATGTATTTTTTTTTCTGTTCTCGAGTAAATTTACAGAATTCCTGGCTGTCTGACCTTTTATTAACTAATAAAAAAGTTAATGACTAATTGCAACAGCAAAATGTGGCAAATTTGATGTCAGAAACAGCCAGTTGAATATCCCATGGGGTGGGGGGGTTAGTCTGAGTGGGAGCTTCACTTCCCTGCAGTAGCTAGAGCCGAAGACATGAAAAGGACATTAAAAATCTCACTTGAGCTGTACTAGAGTTGCCTCAGGCTCACTCTACCTGCCTTTTCTCAAAGTAACAATAGACTTGATTGTCTGCATGAGGCAGCCCACTCAAAATGGTTTTGGACAATGTTTTCCCTTTGTTTGCTGGTTGTATATTTCTCATATCTCATGTTTTTTCTTCTCAAATTAAAAATATGTACGTATAATGTAGAGAAAATATAGAATTGAGCTTCAGTTGCATTTAGTCATCCACTGACCGCATACTGTATGTCTTATGTCTTTTTTCCAAAAGTAATTTCTTTGAAATGGCTTCTGTTTTAGCAGAAGTGCGTTATGCATCATATTGGTATTGGGCAATATCCAGGTCAGGGGTATGATTCCCAATGATGCCAGAAGCAGCCCAACTGGTGCTACTGGAGCAGGCCCTCCTCAGTATCGCTCTGGCAGCCTGCTCCAGCCGGGTCGCCTTGATGGCAGTAGTCGAGTGGCAGTTTTGCAGCAGTGGTGGCAGTGATTTCCCAGCAAGGCTGGTTTGGGACTGCAGGCTCTGGGACAGGAATCTCGTCTGCTGCTGTTGTGGGAAGAGGGGACACTGGGTGCGTTTCTGTCCCCCGAAGCTCGCGTGAAGTGGCCTGGACACAAGCAGGAGATGACTCAGCGAGGAAGGCCCCGCCCCAACCATGCGGACCTGTGCAGTGCACCCTCAAGTTCCCCCTACCAGTCCGTTGGACCCTCGCACCTCACAACTTTGGCAACCAAAGAAGGTAGGAGCTTCTGGGATTCTGACCCATCACTGGCCAGTGAGGGCTCTCAGCTCATCAGCAGCGAGGAACTGCAGTGCGACCGCAGCTGTGAGCACAACTGCCAGAGGCAGCAGGCAGAGGCTGCTCTGCTCAGCTGCAAAGGAGGCGTGCAGCCGATGGGAGGTCTGGCTGACCCCGCAACACCACGAGCTGGATGAGCAGTGGGAGCAGAGCCAGCTGGACTGGGAGCAGCTGCATGAATCTGCAGTGCAGGAGCGGTGCAGTTTGGAGCAGTTGCGTGGTGAGCTGGCCAGCTGGGATCATGAGCATGACCGCCAGAAGCAGCAGTTCGAGGCTACAGAGGTGGCTCTACTTAGCCATGAGGAGGCGTGTCACATGGGGGAGATCCAGCTTGCCCACGAATGTCACAATCTGGGAGAGCAGCAAGAGTGCCGACAAGCAGCATAAGCGTGTCTGCTAGGTGCAGGAGGCCAAGGCCACAGAAGATGCACTGTACCGCTGTGAGGAGGAGTGCCTTGCTCTGGATGCCCAGCTGGCCAGGCGGCACAGAGCTGGACGTACAGCAGGGGCGGTACCAGTGGGACCTGGACTGGCTGTATGAGGCCACCCATTCCTGGGAGCAGGAGAGACAGCAGGAGAAAGAGCCCAGCTGTTAGCAGTGGATCCCCACCAAGCCGCGCAAGTGCAAGGTCTGGCACCTGGGGGGACCTGTTCACCTCTGATCCCTTGAGGTCCTTCTGATTTTGTAGTTTTCCCCAGTGTGTTTGTTTCTTTAATAAACCTCTTTGTGTCAAAATTATCTTTAGGTGAACAACTAAAGAAAGAAAAGCCCAAGATCATCAATCTTGTAATGTTAATCATCAATCATTGGACAATTCTTCCTAAAATAAAGTAAAAGTATAATATAGCATGAATGAATCACAGTCCACAGAACTGAATAGTTGCATCCTATACCAACACCTTAAACACCTCTACCTGGCCCTGCTCCACATATTATGTTGATTAAGGAAGTCTGGGACAGTAATGTGAACAGGTGTTTTTCTGTTTGGATTTCTGCCACCTTATTTCATTTTATTTATTTATTTTTAGTAACCTGTGTTTGTCCTTGTTTTATGTATATTGTTTTGCTTTGCTCAAGTATCCTAGTGAATCCTTGTGCTGACATCATATCATTTGATCAGTAGTGCTTGTTGGATCACCCTGACATGTTAGTGCCAAGTCTCTTCATGCACTCATCATTTTAATATAAAATTATATAAACAGAAATAAAATAGCAGGAATAAGAGGAATAAGAGTATAGTACTACTATCACTTCTACTATTATGACTACTACTACTACTATTACTACT
The DNA here is from genome assembly GCA_026776725.1 of Gnathonemus echidnorhynchus. Taxonomy (NCBI): domain Eukaryota; kingdom Metazoa; phylum Chordata; class Actinopteri; order Osteoglossiformes; family Mormyridae; genus Gnathonemus; species Gnathonemus echidnorhynchus. Next base: position 5,165,611 of record JAODJU010000038.1, read on the forward strand.
ACTACTACTAATAATAATAATTTTTTTTTAACATGAAAAGCAGAAATATGCACATAGAGAGGAAATGTGAAATTATTTGTAGACAATGATACTCTGAATATTTCAGCTTTGAGTCTCAGCTGTCCAATGCTACAATAATATTATGCCCCCTTTTGAAGTGAAAGGTCAGAATTTTTGGTGGGTGGTATATATTCAGTGTGTATGGAGAATCGACCCCGTGATAACTTAATCTGGCTTCCTGTTTCCTTCACCTGGTGCCCTTACAAAAGACTTCTTTTGCATGAATTTACATATTACAGTGTTCTTTCTCTATCTTTATTATATGCTGCAGCACCTGTTTGCAATACAGTACATTGGTATTATTTCATTATTTTATTGCATATAAAAATCTCTGCATTTAGCGAGGTTAAGGTAAGAGTAAACACTTTGTTCCCATAATTATTAGAACCATTCTGTTCTACTCTATTATGATGTATTGCTTTCTATTTTCTTATTTATTAGTCATATACTATTAGTCATGCATTATGACACAACACTTACTCTTTAGTCTACTTATTAATATTTATGTAAAAATCAACACGCTCCTCACCAAAAATAAAAATGCCAAAATATCAGATAAGCTGCAAAAAAGGGAGAAATAATTTCTCCAAGGAAACTTTTATTTAAGAATAAACAATGTTGATTGGCCTTTATCTTTTTAAGCTTTTATGATAAATCATATCATCCTCTAGATCATTATTATATAGCAAATAAATGGTTAAATGCTTAAGAAAATATTGCTTTGGCCTTTAATTTATTTCAAATACTGAAAAGACATTTCAGTCCAGTCTCTCCAAAGTATTAGTTTAGACAGGGGATACTTCATTAATTAAATTCAAATTAATTCATTTTTAAATGGCACCTTTCCTAACATGGTTGCCCCAAAGTGCTTACAGAATCAAGAATCAAAAACAATGGAGTGTATTGACAATTAGGGAAGCAATACATTAAATGAAAGGCAGAAGACAATGGGGCAGAAGAAACTGGGGGAGCAAAAACCTCAGAGGGTCCTAGAGCAGACATGGCAGAAAGCAGGGTGTGTTTAGGGTTATGTACTGCTATCTTCTGTCACGCACTCTGTAGGTCAGTCCTCCCTTCAGCCTTCTGCAGACCGTCTGTCATGCCCTCTGTAGGTCAGTCCTCCCTTCAGCCTTCTACAATACTCTACTGACTGTCAATAGCTGTGCCTGTGCTTTGCCATAAGATAGTTTGTACAATTGCACCATTAGCTTGATTAATGGCACGCTAGGAAAAAGTAATTTTTCTTCAGGTTGGATTTACAGTACTGTGCAAAGGTCTTAGGCAGTCAAAGAAAATGATCCGCATTTTATTGGTGTAAAACAATGACTTCTGCCAAATTATCAGCTTAGCCATTTCAAAACCTCTCCTAAAGTCACCCCATTATGTGCAGCAACCGTCCAATATACCCATTTATTTTTAGACGCAACCACTCCCCTGCCTTCTATGGCTAAATCAATACCTCATTGACCTTTTAATACTAATAATGAATTAATTGAGTTGAATGTGAAATGTAACAAATACGTGAAACGGCTGGGGTTCCCCTGATGAGAGGTTTGGGAACTGCAATGGTATCAGTCATTTCTCTGTTGAACAGAAGAAACTCTTGTTTTTATTGTGTTGCTGTTAATTTGCATATGCTATTTTTTCTGAGCATCTACACACTTATTGTCAAAATAAATAACTTTAAACTTTTTTTATTTTTGACTGCCTAAGACTTCTGCAAAGTACTGGATACCGAACGGAGCATCTTTCACATATTCCTGTAGACTATTCTGCATAAACCAGTCTTCAATAGACTGAAGGAAATATAGCCAATTGTCTTTTTTTATTATTATTCATGCAAGGAATTGTCAATAAGTTCACTTAGACAAGCATGGATTTGGCTCTTTACTGCCTTGTAAGCAGCAGAGGAATTTTGAAGTCCACCCTGTATTTAACAGTACAGGAGAAATATTAGGATGTATAATATGGTCACCTTTACTCCTCATGACAATTCAACCATGATTCTGTATCTAGGGAAGACATTATGGGATTTGTCAGAACATTACAATAATGCAATCTAATATAAATACATCCATTCATTTTCCTCAGTTAGGAAACGTTAGAAAACAACTCTGTTCATCGATGATTCTATACTGCAAAACACACAGACAGGCAGAAGTTATCGAAAAGTTATTTTGAATTGATTTAGAAAAACTCATATGCAAGTTCTCTGAGTTAAGCCCTGATATCAAGGTATTATTAATACAGCAGAAGTCACATTTTTACATTATCAGTGTTTATAAACAGGTAGCTGTCACTCATCCATCTCTTTAGTTCCATAAAGAAGGCTATTGGGACAATTAGGGACATATGGTTATTTGGCACAACCAAGAGGCACAATTGTGTGTCAGATTATGAATGCATGGTAATTTTGTGATTTCATATTTTCCTTCCTTGAGGCAGCATGTAGAGAGAGAACAATAGAGGTCCTAGCACCAATTCCTGTGGGACTCCTTATTCTATCAGCAACAGAAATGATACAGTGCTGTTATTAGATGTTTGAACACAATGAACATAATTAGATAGGAGATGAACGACTTAAGGGCAGTTCTGCATGGGCTTACCTCTCAGTCCAGCCAATCTCACAGAATGAAATAAGTGACACTGTCAAAAGTAGCACTAAGATCTAGCAGCATAAGTACCACTGCATTCCCCGCACACACCATTAATATCTCTGCTTATGCAGAATCAGAACTCACTTTATTGCCAGTATATGTGAACATACCAGAACTGTTTGTGGTCCAGTGCCAAACATCAAGAACTGGACAAAATTACAAGATATACAAAGGGACACTTCACAAAACACTCTGTGTAAAAAATAAGAATACCAATACGAGTGCACATTGCAAAACGTCTTAAGACAATATATTAAACATTAAAATTAGTTCAAGAACAATTGTATTACAAGTTGAAAGAATGTTGCAGTTATGGTATTGTGGAGTATATATGGCATCAAATCCAGGTCATGATGCACTTGAACATCCTCTGTAATGGTAGCTTGGCACAGAGGTGACTGCTGAGGTGATGGAATCAGCAGCAATCTGCCCAGCTCTCCACTCTGCCCTGGTGGTGAACAGGTGTTGGCGGCCAGCCTGTGATTTTCTCAGCGGAGGGGACCACAGGTTGTAACCTGGTTTTGGAGAGGGTGAAGGCAGCAGAAGACCATGCTGATGGAGGGCATCATGACAGTCTCCATGATGGCAGAGTAGAAGTTCAGTAGGATGCGGAAAGATTGTTGATGCTGAGCTTGTTAAAGCTCTTTCGGTACAATGGCTTTGGTATTTCCGAACATGTTTCAAGCTGAGTGTCAACTATCTCTCCTGTGGTTTTCAGAGTGAGTGATAATCGGTCTTTTATTCAGAAGAATATAAAAATCTAACCATTGTACAGTGATCCCCCGCCTATCGTGGTAGTTACGTTCCAGACCCATCAGCGATAGGTGAAAATCCGCGATATAGAAATACCATATAAATAAACATTTTTTTTTTTAGTTTAAGCCTTAAAATACCCCTCCCACAAGCTTTAAAACACATGTAAACTTATTAAAACACACTTTGTAAACACATATGATATGTGGATGTCGGGCTTAGGATATGAGTAATAATAATAAAAATAATAATAATATTTAATGTATGTATATATATTATATATATATACATATATATACACACACACACACACACACATAGCAGAGAACTGTGATGCGTCTGGGAAAAATCCGTGCTATAGAAGGGGCGCGATAGCTAAACCACGATATAATGGGGCATCACTGTATATATAAAAACGTTTGTGTAACGCTAATTTATAAATTGTATAAGCCCATATTTAACTGAAAATCAAAGACAACATATAAAATGTTGAAACTGAGAAATGTTATACTTTTATGACAAATATATGCTAAACTTGAATTTGATGCCAGCAACACATTTCAAAGAAGTTGGGACAGGGGCATGTTTACCACCATGTTGCATCACCTCTTCTTTAAAAAACACTCTGTAAACATTTGGAAACTGAGGAAACCAGTTGCTGGAGTTTGGAAAGTGAAATGTTGTCCCATTCTTGCCTGATATAGGCATGCAACTGCTCAGCAGTTCGGGGTCTCCTTCATCGTGGGGTCTCCTTCATCGTGAGGTCTCTGTCATAGGGGTCTCCTTCATCATAGGGTCTCCTTCATCATAGGGGTCTCCTTCATCATAGGGGTCTCCTTCGTCGTGGGGTCTCCTTCATCGTGGGGTCTCCAACAGAGGGGTCTCCTTCGTCATAGGGGTCTCCTCCGTCGTGGGGTCTCCTTCGTCGTGGGGTCTCCTTCGCTGTATTTTGATGTGCCAAATGTAACAGATCTGGACTGCAGGCTGGCCAGTCTAGCAACCAGACTGTTCTACTATGGATCCATGCTATTGTAATGTGCACAGAATGAGGTTTTGCATTGTCTCGCTGAAATATATAAGGCCTTCTCAGAAAAAGACTCTGTCCGGATGGCAGCATATGTTGCTCCAAAACTTTTATATGTCGTTCAGCATTAATGATGCGTTTCCTGACGTGTAAGCTACCCAATCCATGGGCACTAATGCTCCCCCACACCATCATGGATGCTGGCCTATGAACTGTCTGCTGATAACGAGCTGGATGGTCCTTCTCCTCGTCAGCCCGGAGGATGCAGTATCCATGATTTCCAAACAGAATTTGAAATTATGATTCATCAGCCCACAGGACAGTTTTCCATTTTGCCTCAGTCCATCATAAATTAGCTCGGACCCAGAGAAGTCGGCGGCGTTTCTGGATCATGTTTAGATGGTTTCTTCTTTGCATGGTAGAGTTTCATCCTGCATTTGTGGATGCAGTGAAGAGCTTCGTCCACAAACAATGGTTTTCAAAAGTGTTCCTGTGCCCATGCAGTGATTTCCACTGTACAGTTGTGTCTGTTTTTAATTCAGTGCTGCCTGAGGACCCACAGATCATTAGACCACCACATAACTCAGGCTGAGTGTCTGGCACAGAGGTTGACCTAGGCCAGCTTTAGCTGTTTTGTTTGTTTATTGGTTTTCTGTTTTTTCTAGTTTATTAGTCCTTTGCTTCCCTGTTCAGGGTTATCGTTAGTTTGATATTGTTTATCCATGTGTTTAATTTGTCTTGTTTATGGCTCTCTGCCCCTGCCTTGGTTATGTTCTGTTTTACTTGTTTCTTGACTTTTCTCCTAGTGTAGTATTTCCCTGCATTCCCTTAGTTTCTGGTCTCGAGTTCCTTAGTTCTGTGTTCTTTAGTGTCAGTTTCTTCGCCTGTGTCTTGTTGCCCTGTGCCCCCGTTGATTGGTTGTTTTTGATGATATACACCTGCCTTTTGTGAGTCCTGGTTATCATTGTATTGAAGTGCCTGCCTTTGTGCCTTTCCACAGTCGGTCACTGTTAGATATGTGTCAATGTTGTGGTGTGCTTACTGGCTGGTTTGTGAAGTTCTGTTCCTGCTGTTGCCTGGTTACCTTTATAGTGTTTGCCTCTGTTTAGTTCTGACCCTTTGTGGTCCTGTTATTTTGTGATTTTCCCAGTGTGTGTTTGTTTTAGTTTCTTTAATGAACCCCTTTGTCTTGGAGCAGTGAGTGGATCATCACCCTTTTTTTCCTACCCGGGCCATTTGCGCCATAACAGTTCTTAAATGGTTGCACTGTTTGCCCATGTAGTCTTTCACAAAGTGGTGGTCCTCTCCCCATCTTCACTGCACAGAGTGGTGGTCCTCTCCCCATCCTCACTGCACAGAGTGGTGGTCCTCTCCCCATCCTCACTGCACAGAGTGGTGATCCTCTCCCCATCCTCACTGCACAGAGTGGTGGTCCTCTCCCCATCCTCACTGCACAGAGTGGTGGTCCTCTCATCCTCACTGCACAGAGTGGTGGTCCTCTCCCCATCTTCACTCCACAGAGTGGTTGTCCTCTCCCCATCTTCACTGCACAGACACTCTGCCTCTCTGGGAGGCTCTTTTTATACCAATTATCTTACTGACTTGTTGCTAATTAAACTAATCAGTTACTGTATGAGATATTAAGCCAGGTGTTTTGTTTTAGCATTAGACAATATTTCCAGAATTTTGTTGCCCCTGTGCCAATTTTTTTAAAACACGTTGCTGGCATAAATTTCAAATTGAGCATATATTTGTCATAGAACAATAAAGATTTCTCAGTTTATTGTATATTTTCTTTGTTTTTCAATTTTCAATTAGAAATGGATTTACTGTATAGAACTTGCAAATCATGGCATTCTTTTTTTTAACTTACATTTTACACAGTGTCCAAGCTCTTTTAGAAACGTGGCTGTATTATTATTTCCAACATGGACAACCAAAACTCCACTACTGGAAAATGAATGCAGTTTAACATTTACATCAGAGGCACAAACCCCAGGGAAGCATTTTAATTAAACCGCTGACTTACCACTGTTAGACATTTTTACTATTCCTAACTATTGATTCACCAGTGAGGAGGAACTTATCTGCTTCTCTAAGCAGATGCAGATTTTAGGTTTTAATTGCTGACGGGGGTGCAGGAGGAGGGGCAGAAAAACGAGCAGAGTAGCACCAGTAGTGTTATGTTCCAACCCCAACATAACATTTCAAAATGGATAGGAACAAAATATAAAAATGGTTATTTTTATTTTTTTAAAAAGTATATATATAGGCTGAATATGACTGTATGATCTGGACAGGGAATACATATGGTTTTGGGACCGGTCTGCTGTCACTACAGACTCTATCATTATGGCAGTAATTCAAAATATATTTGATGGATCTTTTTAAAAATTTTGCAGACCCATGTTTTTGAACTGACTAAATTTGAGAGACATCACACCAAGGCTGCAGCAATTACAAAGCCGACCTTTGTTGAAACACTACTAATGACCTGATTAAGGCAATGAACTGATTAAGATTTGTTTGATATTTCAATATTGATGTTCAATAAACATGTTAAGTGCATATATGTTCCCTTTTTTCTTGAGTCTGTTTGTTCATCCAAAATAAAATGTGTTTAATATAGATTAAAAATGCAGGATATTCAATCGTGATTAATCGAAATTAATCCACAGCAACCCTGTGATTAATCTGATTAAAAATTTTAATCGTTTGACAGCACTCATTTTAAGTAACCATTTTCTGGTTTAGGGATGTAGCCCATAGTCCACATACCCACTAGAAAACATACAGGTTACATATAATCCTCATCTAATAGCTGTTTGTCATTAGACACTGACACACACAAGGAGAACATGCACACACACAAGCACACGCACACACTGACCCAGAAAGGAAATTAACAGCCAAAGTTGCAGACATAAGGCCTCAGAGGTCTGAACTGAAATGGTATTTCACTTAATGGTATAATTGGTTTAAATATGCACATTTATGTGAACCCCTGATAGCCAAATGCCATTCCCCCAACACTGCATGAAATTATACTGAACAAAAAAATAAATGCAACACTCAACCATTTCACTGATTTTATTGAAAAGAAATTCATAAATGGAAATCTTACAGCTGAAATGGATTCATTAGACTGTCTTGGATGGATCATGGAAAAGAATTCCAACGTTTATATCGGGCCTGACCACATTTCCTGGCAGCGCCGCTACACATCACCTTAGAGCTGATCCAGCCTGTGGAATGTTTGTCCCACTCTTCAAGTTCTGTGTGAAATTGCCTAGATCTGATAATGGTGTGAGTTAGAACACGCTGTCGTATGCAGAAATCCAGAGTATACAGGCCATGTGATCTGTGATAGGCTGCTGGCTGGACTCACTGCTGAAAGCTCTAAAACAGCAGCGGAGGTGGCTTACGGAAAGATCCATGACTCCAGCGACAGCTCTAGTGGACGTCCTTGCACCCAGCCTGCCAGTGGCCCAGTCCCACATCTGGGGTGCTGTGCTGCCCTTTTATTGTCCCGAAATGCCTGCGCAGATGATCACGCCGCCCAATCCCCAAGCTGACATGCCACACCGCTACACTACATAGATGGTCATTAAATTAAAAACAAAATTTGACAAATGACATAACTTTGCATAGCAAGTAATTAGGCAAACTGCCATCACTAGATCTTGTGTGTTTGTAAAGCCCTGTAAATATGTGTGTGTGTGTGTGTGTGTGTGTGTGTGTGTGTGTGTGTGTTACGGGGTGGTGGCCTGTCCAGTGTGTTCCCCTGCACTGTGTCCTATTTATATAAGTAAACACTGTGGTTCTGTTAGTGCAGCATAAATAATGCAGTGTAAGCTTTTACTGTTTCTCAGAGACAATGACATTATAACCTCTCTCCCACAGACTCCCGCCTTTATTTCTATACTCACTTTAGTCATATACTATTTGTTTTTTAAGGAAATTGCTGTATAATGAAGAGAATGGTGCTATAATCAGGAGAATTCTCTGAAACGTGTATCCAGCCCCTGTGAAAATGCAGTTTTCATGAAAAGCCCCTTTCCTCTTACTCTTACAATATGCCCTGATCAGTTAAAGAAGACAATGGATTATTCGACCATCAAATTGCTCTGACACCAAGCTGGTAATTGATTCATGGGTCCAAGAATAAAATAACACACGGAAAGACCTTTTTCACCTTAAGAGAATAACCGCAGTCTCAAACTTATCCTGTGAATGAGCTTATACCTGCTCATCAACCCTCATGAGTAAATGTTTTCCTTGTGGAATTATATTAATTAAAAAAAAATTGGCGGTCATGTTGAATTTCCTATAGTTAGAACACAATAAATAAATAGAATATAATTGCAGTTTAAGTAAATTACTGGCAACGGGGGCATATTCTTCGCTATTTCCACTATCATCAGTTCATTCAGTATTAGTATTGTACTGCTTCTTATTAAATTTACTCAGTATTCATGTCTCTCAGTTTCAAATCCAAAAACATGATTCAGGACAATAGTGATGATGATGGCTCTTCAGCTGTGTTTTTGTTGCTTACATGCCAATCAGCTATTATTCCTTTCAGCACTTATATTTTGTTGTGTGTGATATTTTTTGTAGATGATATTATCGACATCATCATCATCATTGTCATTATTAATAAGAGCAATACTACTACTAATAATAATCTGTTTTTTCACTGATCTGCTGGACTGCATGTGGTTACTGAATATGTACCAGTGCTGTCATTGTTTCTATTCTCATGTTGTCTTTGTGAGTTAAGCTCCTGTCAGTCTGCCTGCACTCTTAATGCCATTAGTGTTCTATCACTGCTTCTGAATCCTTTTCATATTGTGTCCTGCACCATCTGGGCTGATACTGGCAGAAAAACTGTGTCAAGGGCAAAAACTGTCCATCTTTATTTCCAGCAATATTCATTTTGCGGCAGCAGTTCACAGAAGAGCAGGATGTTCTGCAGACCTAAACTGTTTATCAGATTTATATCCTTAAGAGAAAAACTGGCAACTGAGGCTTCAGAATAACACAATATGAAAATATAAGATAGAATGTACATATATACTATATATAGTGTTTTTGTTAAAATGCATTTATAACAAAAATGGAGTTTTGTGTGTTCATTAACATTTGAACAAAAAGATGATTTTCCACCTCATGGAGATATTAATGCTCAAAGCCATTTTGATTAATGATACAATGTGACAAATTGATTCAGTTAATGTTTTTTTTAATTTGATTTTGAACACTGTTTTCTATTTTTTGTAAATATATGTCAAATCAGTAGACAAAAACCCAAAAGACCATGAGCAAGACAAGAATCGAAAAGCAGTACAGGAAACGGGTGCGAGACACTCAGAGTGAGGCCAGCTAGCTGTCTCACAAGGAGTTGGAGAGGCACGTAAGTGTCCAGAAGGTGTTTCATTAATCCAGCTGCAATCAATTGAATAAACAAGGTAATTCCACACTTGTGAACATCTGCTAGTTTCCAAAGATCATAAGAGGAGAGTGAGGCATTTTGGGTACTGTAGTCTTATAAGCCTGGTTTGTGACAGCTGTGAGCATGTGGGTTGGCTTGAAAAGCCACTTCAAATATTGATAAATATGATACAGAATGGTTAAAAAGTATAAATCAAATTATGTCACATTTCATTTATGGTACGCACACCCAGGTGTCGTACTGGGAAAGGCAAGGTATCCATGAACCGTTTCTGGTGCACTATTGCTGGTTTGAACTGGGGAGTTGCTTTTTGCAGAAGCAGAGTGTTAACTGTGCCAGTTGGCAGTTCACCTCAGAGCCAAGAGGGAGGGCAAACTGACTAACCCCTGACCTATTCCTGCTGTTCCTCACTGCTTTGTCTGTTTTCTGTTTTTTCTTCACCCTGTCAGGGTCAGCTCCTGTTTTCCCAGTCTGTGTCCTTTTCCCCATTGTCCTAGTCTGTAATGTCTCCCCTTGCTCCCTGTTGGCCCCATGCGGTTGTCTGTGAACCCCTCTGTCTTTGTGTGATTGAATCCCGCCTCCTCTGTCTTGTGATCAAATCCCGCCTCCTCTGTCTTGTGATCGGATCCCGCCTCCTCTGTTTTTGTATTTCGTTCCCTAGTGTTTCATTTGTATGAATTTTTCTAGTTCCTGTGTCTGATTTGTATTTAGTTTTGGTTTCTTGTTTTGAGCCTTAGCTGTGTTTTATCGGTTTTGTTACTCCCAGTGTTGGATTCTGTTTCCCTGTTTCTTCGTTAGTTCTGAGTTTCCCTGTTTCGTTCCTTTGAGTTAATTAGTTTCACCTGTGACCTGTTTTCCCAATCCTTCTTAATTAGTCTCACCTGCCCTTTGTTAGTCTTGTTACTCCTCTGTATTTAAGTCTCTGCCTCTGTTCAGTTCCCCAGCGGTTTGTTTATTGTGATTGTTTGTTGTAGTTTTGCAGTTACATGTATGTAGTTTGATGTTCTGTTATTTGTAACCTGCCTGCACACCCACCCACCCACCCACCCACCCTTTGTTGCCTGGACCTGTTTGGAAATTAGTTTTCACTTATCCCTTTTAGTTCTGACCCCTAGAGGTCTATTTTTGTTTGTTGTGTTTAATTCAGTTAATAAACCCCGTTTATCCTTTGAGCCGCAAGTGGGTCGTCCACATTTCTGCCTGCATCGTGCCTCGGCCTAACGCCAAATCCGTCTGAGTTCATGACACACTCATTTCTTTCTTTTGTATAAACACCTTGATTGCGAGAACTAGTCACTATAATGGACTAAACCACCATTGCACAATGTGCCGTTTTGATTGCTTTTCTGTAATTTTATAAGAACCCTTATCTGGCACAATGTACTGTGACATGGGCTCTGGGGCCAAAAAACTTGACACAGGAGTCACTCCCACGCTGCAGTAGCTCCTATCCTGGAGTCAGTCTGACACAGGAGTCGCTCCTACCCTGGAGTCAGTCTGACACAGGAGTCGCTCCTACGCTGGAGTCAGTCTGAAACAGGAGTCACTCCTACGCTGGAGTCAGTCTGAAACAGGAGTCACTCCTACGCTGGAGTAGCTCCTACCCTGGAGTCAGTCTGACACAGGAGTCGCTCCTACCCTGGAGTCAGTCTGACACAGGAGTCGCTCCTACCCTGGAGTCAGTCTGAAACAGGAGTCACTCCTATGCTGGAGTAGCTCCTACCCTGTAGTCAGTCTGAAACAGGAGTCACTCCTACGCTGGAGTCAGTCTGAAACAGGAGTCACTCCTACGCTGGAGTCAGTCTGAAAAAGGAGTCACTCCTACGCTGGAGTAGCTCCTACCCTGTAGTCAGTCTGAAACAGGAGTCACTCCCACGCTGGAGTAGCTCCTACCCTGGAGTCAGTCTGACACAGGAGTCACCCCTATGCTGGAGTCGCTCCTGGTGGTGAAGAAGGTAGCCTTTTTACTACTTTAGGTTGAAAAGAGAAAAACTCTGTTGTTTGTGTGTCTCTTTTTGGAAAAAGTGTGTGAGGTGCCAGTTTAGTGGGCACATCTGCTAATGGAAAGAGGCTCTGCTCCTGCAAACAGCGAGTCATGTGGCCGTGGCTGAATGCATACAGCCGACAGACAGCAGCAGAACGGCTCGGACGCCTGATCTAAGCAATTTTGAAAATGTTGTAATTGTTGGTGCTAATGCAGTCATTTTAGCATCTTGGAAGCAAATATCCGCCTCGGATTTTCATTCTCTGCAGCGTGATGGATGTGATGAATTATAAACATCCAATCAATGACATTTTTGTGGCTGAGAAGGCTGTGCTAATAAGATAGGTCAGAGTAGAATGATCAGATTTATTAAAGCTAACAGGAAGGTTAGAACTGCAAAAATAGCAGCTTTCTCCCACAGCAGCAGCCTGTCGTCTCAGATCACACAACTCTCCTCTCTTTGATGTGATTCTGGAGACAAAAGTGGCTCCTGCCCAAGATTAACTAGGTATAGCAAATTAACTGGCTTCTGAGTACATAAACTGGAAATAAAAGGTGCTTTTGATTAAATGTGTTGGTGTTAGACAAAACAGTACCTGAAATGTTACAGTGAACACGTGCACGTGCTTCATTCAAAAACCAGAAAAAAACACGTGAAAATAATTCACATTTAATATAGATATATGGACCACAGCTTTTCACTTTCACACAGGTGGGATAATGAAAAAGTTATGATTCCAGGAGTTACTTAGTGAGTCATTCATTGCTGTCACATTTAGTTGCTCTGTTGACTGTTCTGAAACACGCACAACACTTTTGTATCAAGATTTTGCTTAAAAGAAGAAAAAAGCAGCTCTTCATCCAGGCTTTTTTCTTTGTACTTGACAACCTTAAGTTCTCCACATTAATTCTAATGAATTTTAAAAGCCCTGGAGGCCTCTTGGTCCTGCGTGTCTTGCAGGAGATTTTATAAAAATCCTATCATATATTAAAGCATGACTTTCAAGCTTGTGATTTAAAGGAAATTATAAACTCATGTGAACTTATGAATGGTGGTGGATGTAGTTTAGAATAAACTATTATTGCATGCATATGCAAATGTGATTCAAAATTAAGATGATATTTATTTGTTAGCTTGTGAAGGATTACTATAAAAAAACACAAACAAAAGTGATTTTCATTCTTTCATTGTTTAATTTCAGAATGTGGTGTATGGTCTCCTCAAACACATTAATCACTTTTTCTCATAAATGTTTTATTTCTAACAATATCGTTCTTAATAAAAGTTCAGTCTAAGAAAATCAGTGGTATTGTCTGTGTCCAATAGTGAAAGCAATCAAGGATATATTTTGTCAGTTTGTTTAAGAATGTATCTGGGAATTTTTTTTAATCTGAGCTCTGATTAACATTCTTAATAAGTGATGAAACAGCCTCAGTTCACATGTGCTGTAATAACATGATAAATATCTGTTACAGAAAGGAGAACATTTCTTCTACAGAAAGATGAAGACAGATACATAGCTGCACGCCCACTGTTTTGAAGTCCTTCAAATGAATGGGTCTGAAAAACATAGCAGAGGTGGGGTGGTTATATAAAAATGTTTTTTTTTCAGCAGTTCTCAGTCACCATAAGACCAATGCAGAAACAATTCTCTACAAATAGTGGCTGTAAATTCGTGTTATTGCCCTGGGGTGTTATAGAACTACACATATTATTTCTAGTGCTAGTGGCTGAAATATATTCTCACACGTGTGTGGGATTGCTAGTGCGGAGGCTAAGAGGTGCATTACATGCAGCTATATGGTTCTTGTGAAAGTTTAACCTACAGTAATTAAACCACAACATAGTTAATTCATTGTTTTAATGAATGTTACATTCAGATTTTATATTTGACTTTTTTATGTATGACTTACACAATTAACCTACAGCTAAGCAGCTGACATAAGCTGAGAACATGTACTTAATAATAGAATAGTAGCCGCTATAGTGTTTCCCTGTCTAACCATTGTAAAAAAATAACAAATCACGACCTCGACCATCGAGAGCATTTTTTATCATCATTCTTCTCCTTTGACATATCAGCAAGTGTCAAAATTGCCAGAGGAGTGGAGACTTGGCAGACATAACAAAGCTGGTCTCTAACAGATTCGCTGCTGTACTCACTAGATAGCATTTATAATTAAAGAATAGCCGGGGGCTGCGTGGGGGGAGCATTTAACTTCATAATTAATCACGTTTTGAAGGCTGCTATGTCCGCAAAGACAGAACACGGGGCTCCATTTCTCTGTTGCCGATGTCGTACCTGCTGAAACTCCCTGCCTTGAGGCAGATCATAGCTACATTCGGCATCTTGGGCTTGGTGTTTGATGGCTTACCCAGGTTACTTTGTCGCTTTTTCCCCATCGCCTTGTATCGAGGAAGTTATTTTAGCGTCAAACATCGTATACAGGTATACAGGACAGCGTGGAACATAAAAATTTGAAATGACTGACTTACTTAACACTCTCCGTATTTTTGTTTCAACCGTCGCAAATCTTTAAGTTGTTTTTCCTCGCACCTTAATTTAGTCAGTATTAGCAGATTACAGTTTATTGTTCTTGGTTAGATTTATGAAAAGCCCAGATACCGGTACATAATTGACATGCTTGCAGCACCACAGAGTGTAATATCAGGACACTTCTGGGCTCCCTGGCCGCTTTCACCCATCAGTATCTCTACAAACACGGTGGTTAATTGCCGGAAAAATCTAATCACTAATATGTTGCCTTCAGAGTACAAAAAATACATTAAGAATTGATTAAGCAATATTTACTCTTTGCAATTATCATGTTCCAGAGAGACAGTGTTACATGATAATATTCACATGTATAGTTATTTCTGTACGTAGTTCTACGGATTAATCCATCTATCCATATGCCGTACTGCTTATGCAATAAAGGGTAATATTGTCAACCTGGGGCCTATGGCAGGAAGCAGAGGGTGAGTTACAGGGAAGAGCCTGGCTGATGGTCCTGTCCAGTGGTGCACAATGTATCTTCATAAATGCACACGACACAGAGCAGGGCTGCCCAGCCATGCTGCTAGAGATGTAGCGCCCTGCATGCTCAGGGTCGGTTACACTGAAGCTCTAATGCTGAGACACTGCAGAAGGGTCTGATAATCTGTATCAGGGGTGATATCAGGGCTGCACCTAAGCTCCGTCCTGACTTAGAGATCCCATTCTGCTTGTCATGTTGGGGTACCTGTGAAAAGCTCACAGAGTCAGAGGGAGAACCCTTATGACTATATAACGCCACCCTAATAATATTTTAAAATTATATTATTTTTGTTGCGACCGGTCCAATTTTTAGTTCACATTTTTAAAAATGTATTTATGTTAGCTAATTTTTAAAGCTCTTTTCATTATTTTCAATCAAGGTGCAAAGTGACACTTGCATCGCGACAAAAAAGGTAATATTTCTTCATGCCTGATCCTGCACTAAGAAGCCCCCTGCTGAGTGAAATAATAAAAGCCATAAATTGTAGGTGGGGGTAACAGCTAACACAAAATCTTAAATCAGCCCCTGCGGTATTTCGCTGATTTTTTTCTGGTTGTTGTGGCCAATAATGCTTGATTTTGCAACAGCTTTTCTCAAAATTTCCGACGCAACTTGTGCAGTTCTGTGTTCATTTTTGTGAAAAATTTGCATGAATTGGCAAAATTGCGAGTTCAGATTTTTTAAAAAATCTACTACCAGTGAAGAAAGATACATGTTTAATTTAGAAAATAATTCCAGCTAGTTAAATCCTCAGTTCAGCATTAGCGTGTGTGTGCTCCACACCCCAGCTGATTCCAGTCTCACCTGCTCCTGAGTCTCTCTCTCTCTCTCTATCATTAAAGGCCGATTAACATCCACAGACGTGCAGCTATGAGTTGCTCCAATCTCTGGCACAATCAAATGCAGAAAATGTATAGTTTCATTTCCAGAGTGCCCTTTCTTTATTTTATGTAGATTGTGTTCATCTGTGCTCTTTGTAATGCCTCAACTCAACAACGTACAATGCCTCAGCCTTTTGGTAAATGAGATGTGTTTGCTGTGGTCGTCCTCTCCGCACCGGAGCCTAGTAAAAACACGCATGAATGCACACTGCTATGGCATCACGGGGCGTGTCATGGTCCAACAGCAAGCGATCGAGTGATTTGGCCATTTCTTGCAGAAAAGCTGTGGTAAATTTGAAATTTGAAGCTCTTGCAAATATTGTGGCGTTCACTTGGTTTTCTGTTAATTTCTGCAATGACAGAATCTCGAAATCCTGGAGGGATTGTTAAATAGTTCCTTGTTAAGGTGTATGTAACTTACATGCTCTCACTTTTTACTGAGTATTGACAGGGAATTACTGCAAGTCTACAAAATAAGCAAATTAGAGGATTCCAGACTTTGTAGATCTTTATGCTACGAGTAGCTAATATTGGAAATGTACCTGTATCTCTTAGGGAGAAGTCTGTAAGTCTTTGAAGTTGCCTTCTTTTCTTGGTTAAATACAGTCATTTATGATTTTTTACACATTTGCACAGTTAAAAATGTTACAGAAGGATCACATATAAATTCAGTGCTTAGCTGACATGATTTTCCTCACCCTTGTGTTTCAAGGTTTTACTGTCACAATACATCAATAATAAGGACTTGGTACCGCCCTTTCCCTTCGGAATACTTTCATTCCTTCCTGGAATGCTGCCATACAAGTCCTGAAATGTGTGTTTCGGGATACTGGACCATTATACAAGACGAAAAGCCTCCATTTCTTTGAGGGATGAAGGAAATATGCTTTGCTCTCTGTGACTCAGGACTTCCTGTCGAGCTTCAGTAATGTTTTGATCTGGTGACTGGGGCAGCCAAGGTGGGTGTTTACTTCATACTGCTGTGGATCATCTTGGAATATTATGCAGCACCATTACAGATTCCACACACTTTTAAATAAATCCACCTTTAAACTCTGCAAAACAATAAATAAATAAATACAGGGTGCAAGATACTCTTGTGCTGTTTAGTAGCCATCCTTAATGTCACCCCTGTCGCTGACCTGCAGCTTCTTGTCACTCTTATTCATTTCCAGAGCTCTTTGGAACCATATTCAGGGCTGATAGCTGTCCTTCACAGCTGAGACCTACTGCAAAATTGCCATTAAATCTAATAAGTAATTTTATCAAATGTAACTTTGTTACACATTAGTGAATATAAAACACCTGACTCAAAGACTAGTGTTTTGCGTGTGCATTTGATCACAAGGGAGAGACATGACTTCATATGAAGTCATTTCTGCTGTTGCGTAAAAATCATTTAAAATTGATTTAGTTTTTCATTAAAGAGTTAACTAAATGCTTGAATTGCCACTGGATTTGTAGGAATGATTTTGACGGATTAGCAATAAACTTTTACTAAACCGTTCCGGTTTGTCTGTCATGCATACCAGGGGGATACGGAAAAATTAGCCAAGATTCGTCTTGTGATACATTTTAATTGAATATAGTGCCCTCAGGCAGATGAAAATCTATTATATTTGAGTGAATAATGGTTGTCTGACATACCTTTTTAAATACTGATGAAAGCAAGATTGTTAATATTTTGATTAAAATTTGTGCAGACTTTGAACAGATAAGTAGGGGCAGTGATAAATTAATTCAAGCCGCTCCCTAATGTCAGCAAACCCATTCCAGCAGGGGGATTTAACTTTAAAAAGCTTAGCCAAGTTTAGAGAAGATATGTAATATATTTGTTGAGTGATGCGGGGTGAATAATGCATAACTACATTGTGGAGGGTGAGGGGGGCGCAAGAACAACAACTGGAAAACCATAGAATATAAAAATCTGTGATATAAAAACATGAATCTCAAAGGTGTCCCTAGACATTTAGCAATTTTCATTGGATTATCAAAGATAAATTATGCATAATTTTATTACTTTAATACACATTAGAATATAGAAAGCATTCACGGAAGTGAATATGGTTCATTATGTTTCATCCTCTGCTAATCTATGTATCCATGAAGGTGCTCTTATGAGTTGTAGGTGTGCACTACAGAAAACATCACAACTGTGTGCATTGGCCACTCATTCTAGGTCATTTTTTTGTTCTCATGACCTTTTATTGTATTTTTATTGCTCATCCATCCATCCGTCCATCTTTCAACTGATCAACTCAGGCAGGTTCATCGAGGATCAGAAGCGTATGTTAGTCTACAGTACGTACAGTACAGTACAGTCTATGTTAGTCTACAGTACGTACAGTACAGTACAGTCTATGTTAGTCTACAGTACGTATCTCACTCAGATGGGGCTTCAGTGAAGCCTCCTGCTACCTCCCTTGGATTGTTTGTGGGTGGCAGCATAGTTGCACTGTCTTTGTTTTGGTGTATTTCTTTTTTCTTTGCTCTCCAGGTCAGGTTGCATTTTCCCATTTGATTGGCCTGTGCTCCTGCCCATCTCCTATCTCCTATATAATTTTTTTCCTCATCTTACTGAGCTTAGAACCCATTTTGTAAAACTCGTCCTAGTCTGAGTCTGAATTCAGGGGCTGCATCCTTCTAAGGCTTCTAAGACCGAATGTGTCATAGCGGTGTGACAATGCTGTCCCATTTCAGAGCCTGCATCCTCTAAGGCTGCAGTGGAAGACTGAATGTGTCATAGCGGAGCGACGAGGCTGTCCTATTTCAAAGGGTCTTTCTAATGAAGCCTAGAAATGCATCCTTCTTTTCTCGCACAGTGAAGGATACACTCAATGGATCCTTCACAGCCCAACATATCCCAAAATTCATTGTGCAGAGGTAAAGTGGGAGTGTCCCAACTAGGCCATAGGAGCAGGGCGTTGAATAAAGGGTAAGCTGGTGAAATTATCCATAGTTTAGGCGATCTCACCTGGGCTGGACTGGCCATCTGGCATGAGGACGTATATCCCAGTGGGCTGATGGGTATGTGAACTGGCAGAAAAATGTATCTCTTTGTAAAAGTGATGATGGGGGACCTCCTCCCCCATCATTTATCGCATGGCGAGGGGGGGTCCCCAAAGCCCAGGGCTGATTTTAATCCTAGTCCAGCTCCAGCAACCACATATTGTGTGACATAAGTGAATAAGTAAGATATAATATTCATAACAAAAATCATGACTTCATTTATTTGTTTACAAAAATATATCTCACATTAGAAACAACCAGTAGTTTTAAGTAAAAGATTAATTTCAAGTAGTAATAAACTGAAACCCAAATTACAGTTCTAAAAGCTTGTCTGACTTAATAAGTCCAATGACAAGCAGTCTCATTGGGTGCTTTTTAATTAGCAATACCTAACACCTTACAATAGCATAAAACACCAAACATTTGTGTTTAGTATGCCTTTGGGAGCCACTAACTACAATTGCAATTAGCAGCAAAATGGCAAAAACAAAACCGAATGAGTCAGTCAAAAAATTATGACACTTAATAAAAAGAAAATTTCTGTATGAGAGATATGCGCAGATATGTTAAAGATCTTGTTAATGGACTTTTGTTATGAAACTAATACATTTGCAACATTTTTACAGAATTAAGCAAGCATCCTAAGACTTTCTGTGAGCGCTGTATTCTGTATACATACACTATATGGACAAAAGTATTGGGACACACCTATTAATCACTGAATTCAGCTGTTTCATTCAGACCCATTGCCACAGGTGCACCTAGCCATGCAGTCACGTTTTCAAGCGTTTGTGAAAGAAAAGGTCGTTCTGAAGAGCTCAGTGAATTCAAGCATGGTGCTGTCATAGGATGCCGCCATTCAATAACAGAGTTTATATATTTCTTTTTCTTTTACTTCAAGTGACTTAGTTGAAATAATGCACGGTATTTAAAAAAAAAAAAGTTTCATGCAGTTGAATTTTTATTACATACAATGCACTGATGTTTTGTGGGCTGTTTTTACATTCTGAATTACTAAACTGATTGTACCATTAAAACCCTCTACATACAGGTCTGGAAAAAATCAAGAGACCACAGTCAGATTTTTAGTTTCAGTCATGTCTCGATTTATATGTATGCGGCTGTGTAAACTATACATTTTCTTGCAAACTGCAAAAAATTGTTCTTCTCTGTATTTCATTAATGAAGGGCTTCTTCCTTGCTTTAGGGGACATCAGTCCTGCTTCTAGGAGCCTGATATGAACTGTTCTAGCAGTGCACTTCACACCTGCACTTAATGTTTCCCATTGTTTTTGAAGGTCACTTAATGTCATCCTCCAATTCATGAGGCACTGTTGGATAAGTTAACAGTCATCAGTGGCATTTTGAAAATCGCTTCCACCCTCCACCTGGCTGCTTTCTAGTCATTCCTAGTGTCTCCTGCTTCACCTTGTACTTGTGTAATGTTGAACCTGGAAGCAATCTGGTGCTCAGCGTAGCCTTCTGCCAGCAGAATCAGGATTAAACTAAATATATATATATACTGTATATATAAATGCAGATTTATATATATATATATATAGCATATTACAAAATATAAAATACCCAGACTACGATGTAACCAAGCCTGTGACGCAAACAGACGCTCCTGTTATTCTTTCACCTACAAAAGTAGCCTTGCTCTCACTTCAAATCACTGGTCAAACCTGAAGCTTCTTTAAAAGCTATAGGCCTTTATGACCAGGGATTGTAACACATGGTTCTTTAAATTGCATGCAATGTAATAGAACTCATTTAATTTAATGCTTAAACTATAAAAGAGTTGTCATTCAAAATGATGAAAATATTTGGGCCAAATGACTAAAAATACCCTCAACATAAAAGTTACACATATGAATGTGCTCTAGTTTTAGTGCGTTGTGTCCCACTTAATACCACCCTATAGATCACGACAAGGAAGCTTATACCCTCTTGGGCCATAATGTTCACAGATCCTGGCCTGCACAGGATCACAGGGTCGTCTCATTGGACTGTGACATTTGTGCAATAGTGAGAACCAGCCAGGCCAGAACAGGGAATTTCCATGCTGGGTGGCTGGTGTGAGAGTGCAGCATTATGACTGCACTTTGCAGTACCTGCAATGGTGAGAACCAGCCAGGCCAGAACAGGGCATTTCCATGCTGGGTGGCTGGTGTGAGAGTGCAGCATTATGACTGCACTTTGCAGCACCTGCAATTCTCCTTGGGCAGAGGGCTCTAGGTGCCTGTCAAGAGACCCAAAACCCACTGGCAAACATTGCTGGTGAGGGAACATTAAAAAGGAAAGAGAGAGACTAAGACTGCTGCATGGGAGGAGCTTGAAGAAGCTGCGGAGAAAGATTATCAGGTGCCCCTGAGGATGATGTGCGAAGCTGCTCATCATAGGAAAAGTGTAGGAGCGATAGACGTCGCTGCAGCTGAAGCTGTTAGGCTGTGCAGAGCCTCCACAATGGAAAGGATGAAGGGTCAGAGGAATCTGCCTGGAGATGTTGGACTCCCTGAAGCTGCTAGGCTGTGCAGAGCCTCCATAATGGAAAGGATGAAGGGTCAGAGGAATCTGCCTGGAGAAGTTGGGGTGAAATGAGCACAGGGTGAACTGAAGGATCTCCTTTCCACCATAATGTCCACCACCAGCCATTCAATTTAATTTGAAGATCTGAAGTATAGTCTGATGGTGTTACACTTTTTTTTGTTGTGTAACGTTTGTTGTATAATGTTTGTTGTATAATGTTGTATAACGTGCACTTGACTATGGTCATACATCAAACTGGAGAAACACAATTTCGTTCAGCTGTGCAACCCTTGTTGTATGGTCTGCATGACAAAGTTAATTCAGTTCAATTCAGTTATTATTATTCTTATGGGATTGTTAAAATGCTAAATGTATTGATATTCATATTGTCTTTAATGGAAATATATTGCAGACTATAGCTTGCTTCAGACCTTCTCTCAGAATTTTAACGCTGTAATTGCCATTCATATTTCAATACTTATAGATCATCCCTCTGAAAGGTCTCTTCCATCATATTCAAACATTGCGGATAACAGCTTATTTAAACAGACATATATATTGGTGTGCATAAAATATCAAAGAGCTATAACAGTGGGCTTAAAGAGCCAGATATATCTCATGGTATATATGCTACCCTTTCTGTCTTACATATGGCATTTATACTGCAGAACACTACTTATGATTATAAATGTGATTCTAAGCCAGTTCACACTTCAATGTTCACTAAAATAAAAACATGTAAAAGTAGATGTAGTCCAACATTTTGTGTTGCATAGGTCAGTAATTATTTATCTATATTTGTTGTTTATCACTGCTGGTATCAAAGCGACAAGCATTTTACATACTGAGGTTGGCAGAGGTACAGTACTCCAGAAGAATTTACTGAGTTTATGATGAACTCAATTAGTCACATGGCTTAATTTGACTTATTTCAACTCATTAGTCGTGCTGTTTAGATTTATCAGTGTTATGTAAGCAAAATAACTCTCAAGGAACATTTTACCATGAAAAAAACACCTTTTTGTAAAGGTAGAGTCAACACAAAAAAATTATAGCAAATAAGGTTAGTTGAGTATTTTTAAAGGAACAACAATATAGAGAAAAAATGTAAGTGTGCTTAATGGTTAGTGGGTACTGTTAAAATACTACAGGACTAAATGTCTGCATCTCCCTAACAATAGGTACTATAAAAACACAAAACTAGAACAAAAATTTAATAGTAAAAGCAAAAGGTTAACACTGTGGCAGTCAGCAAACAAGGTCATGCTCTCCAGTTGTCTCCCAGTAGCACCTGTGTGTGGGATCATTGGTCCAGGCACACTCTTGTTTGAGCATTTACCATGAAACATTCCTGTCCCACTGAGAGCACTGAAGCACAAGCTGTTGGTGTGTAGTCATCATGTTGCAGAGCTAAAAAGGTGGTTTTCTCTCTTGTTCACTGAAGGGCTTTTGGGTGTTTATTGGGTTTTAATTAGGTGAAATACTGATTAAAATATATATATATATATATGACAGAATATTCGGAGCTATCAATAAAAAAAAAATCACATTTAAATGTTTAATGAAGGACTTAAAAGGACTTAAAATCACACACAAAACAGAAAGTTTGTAAAGGTTATTTCAATGAAAGCAAATGCTGCGGATTCACTGTATTTAATATGTATGAATATAATGAATGGCCACAATGTAACACTGGGTGATATGATATGTCACTGTGTAGCACTGCGGCTTGTCACTGTCGGGGTCCTGCGTTTGGCTCCCCCTGGCTCCCCCTGTACCTATCTGTACCAGTCTGCATGTTCTTCCTGTGTTCACAGCGGTTATTTTTTTCCAGCTGGTTTCCTCATAATGAATAAGGATTTTTTTATTCTTCCCTTTTAGACACAGTAAAGAGTACTGAGTGTACCCTTTGGGTACACTCTGTAACAACTACACACACACACACACACACACACACACACACACACAGATTTGTAATTGTGTCTCTGTAGGGACTCTCCATTCATTTCTATGGGAAAACTCTAATCCCAACATGACAACCTTAACCCCTACCCAGCCCTAACCTTAACTATAAGTAACCAATCTAAATATGAGGCTTTTGGCATTTTAATTTTTTGATTGCATTCACAGATCTTTGAGGGGACCTGAAAAATGGTCCCCACAACGTCAGTATAACAAGTTTTTACCACTTTTTCGGGGACATTTGGTCCGCACTATGTAATATAAACCTAATCCACATACACGTGTGTGTGTGTGTGCGCGCGCGTGTGTGTGTGTGTATGCATATATATATATATATATATGGTATGGTCATGTTTTTACACATATTTATCACAATTTAAATTTTGTCCTAAAACTGGATTTTCATTATACTTATTATACTGCAACAATGAAAAAATATACATTACTTTTCACTTATTGGAATATGTAATCATCTTCATATTCACATCAGTGTTCATCTATGCAGCAATAAACCAAATATTCCATTTTTCAACCCAAAATGCACAACGTCCCCATTCAGCCACTAAAGTTTGTAATGTTCTTGAACATTAAGGTGAAATATAATTATTTAGTTTTACAAGCATGACTGGTCACATAAGCACCTGATGCACATATGCTGGAACAATTATATCAGCTTCCTCGCCACGGCTCATTGATTTTGTAAACAAAAATGCCCGTGTGGAGTCAGATCAAGCTTCCCCCAGCTGTATTAGCCGAAAGTTGCCTCCCTCCCAACAGCAACAGCGGTCAATCACAACAGAAAAGCAGGTCAGGATCCGTCTGCTTTACAACAGGAATGCTTGAGTATGAACAGGATGCCGTGTGGCGATAGGAGCCAGCACAGATGAGGTGGTCCGTCACCCGCCTGTCATCTCACCTCATGCGCAGCTCCGTGCCTCCGGGGGCCAAGCTGGCAGAAGGCGCCCCCCTCGGCCAGCCTGTTCTCTTCAGCTCACATCAGAGGCCACCACTACAACTGAAGGGAAGCCTTTCTCCATTTAGGGGCATTCTTTCAAATAAGGAAGACATGCATAGAACAAACAGATCTATTCATACGAAACTAGGATGGGTTGCAGTGGGAAGCCCTGTTCAGATTATGAGTTAGGACTTGTTCAAGATATGACTAGTACTTGACTATGAAATTTTTCATCTTGAAATGTTAGTCTCTATTTCACATGCGTGTTTCTCTATGCAGTTGGAGGACTGTGTTGATTTGCTTAATTGTCTTGGAAGTAAATTTAACAAGTTCTGCTCATTATTACTCACTATTATTCTTCCACCATCATAAGAGGAGAATAACTGTCAGGATCTCTGCTTTGTCCCTTTCCACCTGTCTTTTCCCCCTTTGGCCAGCAGGTGTCGCTGGCCTTCCCGTTCCTTTCTGTGGTTCTCGATGATCTCACAGTCCCATTGTGTTCCCCTGCTCCCAAAACCACCACATGGCTGAGTACCATGCATCCCTACCATCGTTGGACATTTTCTTATCTGTTTTTATTTTCCTCAGGTTAATTATGTTCTTGTGTTAATGTGTTTCAGTTTTGGTCCTTGTGTTGCACCTTTATTCTTGGTTATCTCTGCCTGTATCTACTTTTGTAGTTATGTCATTTCAGCAGACTGCCTAGTATCTCCAAGTGTTTGAGTCCTTAGTGCTTGTTAATCATCCTCATCTGTTACCTGTAGGCCCGAGTCCTTAGTGTGTATAATTCGTAAAGGCCCACATCTGTCCCTCATATAGCCCTTGTTACCTGTGTATGTATGTGCCCTGTTCCTCTGTCAGTCATTGTAGGTGGTGTATGTATTACCTGCCAATTCTGTTGAATGTCTCCTCACTAAGTATGCTGTTATAAGTCTATGTGTTCCCGACATGTTCACTTGTATTTGTTCTCCAATTGAATTATATCATCTTGCAATGAAAAAGCCAGTAGTTTTTATACAAAACCAAGTTTGGAACGCACCCAAGATGTACTTCTAAAATTCATTTTCAGAAGGCTATACATTCAGGGCTTGCATTTCACGGGGAAAAAGAAAACAGGCAATGGACTCATGATCCATTATCTGCCATCTGTGTTAAACGCTTCCATCCCAAGCACACCTTTATAGAAAGCTGTCAAATCGTAGAGTAATTTATAATTTCTTGTTCTTCCACATTTCACTATTTCAAGAAGTCAATTTTTTATTGGTGTGCCAGTCATTTTCAAGGCCAGGTATCGACGTGTATAACTGCTTATTCAGTGCATGAATGGAGCTGTATCCTGGGGCAATTTCCTGGAAGCACCGCACACTATTCGGGAGGGAGGCACCAGGCATAGCAAGACACACTCTATGGAGGAAGAAGGTAGAATAGAATAGAAAAGAACTAATATAATAATGATCTAGGCAATGGATATAAGTTATCATAAGCCTGAAGCATTTGTAATTAGCAAAAACAATGGAAAAGAGGAAGACATAGTTGAAAATGTATTGCTAAGACACAACAGGTGTGATTCTAGAACTAAACATTTTATTTTTCACTTTACTGAAAAATAAAAGAGTAAATTGTGAGACCCCAGAGCCAAGCTAGTCAGGAAGGATTTAGGAAAAGAAAATCCTGTCTGACTTACAAATTGGATTTCCTCAAGCATGGAAGACAAGTCAGACGAGAGTAAGAAAGCTTATGACCTGATTTTCAAATTTTAAGTTCCACATAAAGTAAAGTTAATACTATTTAAGCCAGCTTGAATTAAAGTTAATGTGTGCAAATTCAGGTAATATTAAATAGTAATCAGAAAGCAATTTTTTATTTCACAGTTTATTTTCCATTTAGAGAGTAAGTGTAATCAGTGATTAGGAGTCTTGTAAATATCTATATTTTTATCAAAGCTGTCAAAAATGTTAAGCACTGTTGATAACACAGGATCACCACATTGAATAAGGGTTCCCAAAGTGGGTGTTGCATGATGCTTTACACAATATGTTGATAAAATTTTTAAAACATGAAAAAAACATTCAATTTTCACAGTAAGCACACAACCAATTGATTGTGATAATTCCAGCGTGGGGATCCATGCCTCTGGCAGCAAAATGTCAAAATAAAGCCCCATGTACCATATTGCTTATCATTTTCAGAGAAGTGGTACAAAAATTATAAACAACTTTTACCATCATGAACAATAAACAGATGATAAAATGCTGGCAAAAATGTCTGTGCCTTATTTCAGTCTCTTCCAGGCTCAGCATCAGACCCTGCACTCTCAATGTAAGTGTGTCGAGTAGGAACCAAGGAGCATATTTCAATACCTTAATGCCCATTATTTTATATTATTTTATATTATATTTTATATTTTATTTCGAGCCCTTTCGCTATGTCTGCTAAATCTTGTTAATATCTATGAAAAGAGGACATCTCTGCTGTAATGCGATATTAGTTCAGCATTTTGAGTTAATGGAAACTCTTGCTTGCTACACCGGCCTCTGGTTCATGTTCATTTTCTTACTCAGGTGTGACCAAAAACAAATCACACTGCGACCCTTGAGAGGAGGTGGTCTACTCTGGTCCCAAACGAACTCTGGAGTGGTTTATTTGTGGTGAGAACATGATCAGATGTCAAGCACGTCCTCTTCGCAAAGTCTCAGGCAGTGCAGCATTTTCAAGATGCGTCCTCGAAGTGAATTGGGCTTTCTGCCCGTGTAGTGCAGCCTGGTATACTGCCCAGATAATTACCACAGCTATGAACAAAGGCCATCTCCGCCACTGCTCCATGTTAAGCTGCAGAGAAATATGCAATAATCCCGAACACAGGACCTTCTTCCCGTTTTTACTTTCTTGCTCCTGCCACACACACATCTGACTAATAAGCGGAGTGAACATTCTCACGTGGTGTGTATTGATGCATCTTGGTTCACTTAGATTCAACTCTATGTGAAAAAAACCCAAACAAGGGAAAAACGCTCCAAGTTCACAAACTTATCAATTGCTTTAGATCAGCGTCAACAAACTTTAAGTGTGAAAATGCCCTAAATTGGGTGAAATTGTGAGGTCAGAACCCAATAAATAATATTAAACAGTGCCAATCTAGTCTGCGTAAAGATTAAATGCTCAGCTTCCCGGGGTCAGTGTGTGATTCATCAGGTTAGGAGGCTGTTCCTGTGATCAGATGGTCACTGTTTCAAATCCCAGGGCCAGAAGAGTGATTTCAATGTTTCTCGGAGATCAGAGAAATATCTCGGAGCAGCACAGAGGATCCTGAGTTCAGAATCCAAGATGGCTGCGTCTTTAATCAACAGAAGGGAAAGTTGTAGTTTTATACTGTTTAAGCACTACTTCTCATTTGTGGCTCATTAAATCGGTCGCACACACTATACCATCCAACTTATCTGTGGACGTGTTGCTACGGAGTTTTACACGTAAAGCACCACGCTTAATGTGTTATCAACTGATATTGCTAACAATGGCAATTAACCGGGCTAGAATTGGATTTCATGATTCGTCGGATTATTTGTCGGATTTACGGTAGTTCGGGCTAATTGTAAGTGAACGAAGATAAAGACAATTTACACTGAGGTACCTTAAATCCGACAAGCTGTCCAGCTCAGCAAAAAATCCTGCTTTTTGATATGGGTCCATGGTATTGCACTTCTGTCGCAGATGGAATGCATCCAACTCGTGTTCAAGATGTTCAATAAACATGTTAAGTGCATATATATTCCCTTTTTTTCTTGAGTCTGTTTGCTCATGCAAAATGAAACGCGATTAATATAGATTAAAAATGAATGATATTTTAATCGTGATTAATCGAAATTAATCCACAGAAACCCTGTGATTAATCTGATTAAAAATTATCGTTTGACAGCACATATATATATATATATATAGAAAGAAAAACATTGCAATTGTAGTCCAGTCATACTCTACAGTCCCATTTTACCTACCTGAACGAGATGGTATGCAGGTCCACTTTTTCAAACTTTGCACACTTGTCAGCTGCAGAGTGGGTAGAGTACCCAGAAACTCTTCTCAAGTAAAAACATTATTATTTCATAAAAGTGACTCAACTTTTGACTCCGACTTACCAGAATATTTAGAAAAAAAGTATCTGTTAAAAAGATTACTTGAGTAGTGAGTAATGTCGATCCAATGTATCCAATCTTTCGATTGATCCACAAGTACAATATAAAAAAAAATTCAACATAGCCATAAGTACCTTCGATCACAATCCAAATCGTATAATATAAAGAAATAGAAGACAGTAATAAAATAAATATTTACATATCAGAAATCAAGACAATTCTTGTCCCAAAACATTTTTTTAAAATCTTTTGAAGTTGTTCGAATAAACTGTGCCAAAAAGGGTCAATCTTTTAGCGATTCGTGACTCGTGATTCGTGATGTCTGTGCTTATCCGTGTAGTAACTAACCACTAGTGAGGTAACTTAAGCTCAAAGGTATCTGGCTCTCAAGATGATTGGAATGTACAGAAGAGCAGCATGACTAAAATGTTGCATACAGGTTGCATATGCAGAGAGGCTTGATTTAAGGAATCAAACCAAAACATTAGAATTAGGTGATCAGTGGTCATTGTTAACACACCACAGCACACAGTGCGCAACATGAAATGTGTCCTCTGAATTTAACCCATATGTGACAATGTGACATAGCAGGGGGCAGCTAATTCAGCGCCCGGGGAGCAGTGCTTGGGGGCGGTACCTTGCTCAGGGGACCTCAGTGGTGCCTTGCTGGTCGGGGATTCGAACCAGCAATTTTTCAATTACAGGTGCGCTTCCCTAACCATCAAGCCACCACTGCCCAAAAACATCCATACCTCCTGTAACTGGGCATGAAAGGCACTTATACAACCCTCCTGTATATGAATTCCTGATTTCATGAATGCTAAAAAAGAGAGATGGGCCCCTCTTTGAGAGGGAGTCTTTGTCCAAGTCACTGGTTAGATGGGCTTTGATGTAGCCCAATTTATTCTGTACTGTATATTCATCTCTGAGGCACTACTGCCAAGTGATAAAATCTATATCATTTACAAAAAAATCTGTGTATTGAAACATTATATCAATCATCATGCTTTTAATGATTCCTAAAGATTCATTACCATCTTTCAGGACACTCTCCTCTCTGGTCAGGATGTCTTGAATTTTGGTAGGAGTACAGTTGCAGCGACCAGCTAAGGATCTTTCCTTAACATCCCCAAAAACTTCCTGGCTTCCACATGTACAGCTTCAAGGAGAGGCCTACAAAGTCTGCAAGCTGTTTCCAGCCTTTTCAGCTTCGCCTGCAGCTGGTTCAGAGTTGGTAGCACGAACCGCATATGTACAGCTGATCACTGTTGCACATTCAGTCAGAAATCCCATTTCTTACAAAAACTTAACTACTAAACTCTACAAACTCCTGTCAACTTCAGATAACATGCTAGTTATACCAGTTACCAAGTGGGAAAATGACTTGGGAATGTCTTTTAAGCCTGACTTGTGAATACAAATATTCAAAAGACTACTAGTTTCATTCTAGTAATACAAACCTACAGCTCATTCAGTGCAAAGTCATTATTCGCTTGCACACTACTTATGAATATGGGAAAATGGGTTTAGCCAATACAGGTGTTTGTTCTCAGTGTTCCCAAGGTACCTCTGATGATTACCTGTTTGCCATGTGGACTCGACAACCAATTACGTTTTGGACAGCAGTCATTAAAAAAAAAAATACTCTATTGATATGCCTACTAGGAGGTATTACCCAGATCAATATTCTGAATAAGTGTAGAAGCCATTTATTAATTTCACTTACTATTTCAGAAAAAAAAAACATCTCATTAAACTGGATATCTAAGCAATCATTAACAATCAATTTATGGATAAATCTGCTAATAGAATATATTTCTTTGTATAAAATTACTGCATGGCAGAATAACAATGATTCAGTCTTTAGTCTCACTGACATTGAGAGGCCTTCCCTTATCTACTTTAATCTGTAGAATACAAAGTGTAGTCTCTCCCCATTTCCATATCCATCCATCATATCCTTCCCTGATAATATAGATTTTCCAGTTTGGACCTCTCCTTCTGCTTTCTCCCTTTTCTCTTTGTCTCCCGTTTTCTTTATCGTAGACACCCCCTCCCCCCCGCACAGTGAATTTTATCACGGGGGCCCCCTGTCAAGATACCGAAATAGCATCGCTTTTGAAAATACCACCTTCCGCGATATAACATATGGACAGTATGAAATTAGATACCGATCATTCTTAGCGGGGGGGCAGAGGTGGAGGTTGGGGTGTATGGGAAGAGGGATCGCATGGGGATGGGGGGGGCATTGAGGGATTACATTGTCGTGGTTCCAGCATAATCTAGTTACCTTTCCTTGAATTGTCCCAGGTTATTTCCAACCTCCAGTTGTGTTTGCCAATAAAACATGTTTCCATTAGCAATAGTACAATCTGAACAGATGATAATGCTTTAATTCATGTATGTAACACATCATAAGAATAATTTTATGTCTCTGAAATATCTCTACATTGATGGACATACATTTCTTTATATTATATAATAATGTTTTTCACACACGAAACTATAGTGTCATTCAGTTAGTCATTAATACAGTACTCTGTTATGTCTCGTTAGTTACCAAGGAGTGCACTATGGCAGGGCAAAATGTAACACAAAAATTGATCAGATCATGAAAAAAAAAATCAACTCCCTTTGAGTAAAGGACTCCGAGCAGCCTGCAGCCTGCCGGCAGTAAGCAGGTGTACGGAGAACACTGACCTGTAACAGCTCCATAGCAAAGAGCATCGCGCTTATATCGGAAAAATGTCACATTTTAAAGTGAGATATGAATAGACGGTTCATTGGCTTATTTTTCTCTTTCTCTATAAAATGCAAATCATGCAGACATGAATGAGACACACAAAGTGAATGTTTCTGTAGGACAAAATTCATGCAGCATGAATCCTTGATATATTTTATTAGTGGGGAAAAAGCAGAGAACCAAACATTAAACAGCCAAATAAATAAATAAATGAGATCACGATGCAGCTCAACACCATGGTAACCGGTGGGCAAGTAGAGTGAAGTCCTTGTCACCATTGTGCCTGTATGTTTTAAAATCTGAGCAGAGCGAAAGTGCTTGCTGAAATATACAGGCTCTCTAAGCAAATGGCAATATCAGTGGCTGATTATTAACAATGCAGCTGGCTTCCTGATGCCTCACACTCCTCTCACTGCCTCCTTCAGTCCTGGCCCCAGCAAATCCACTGCTCATGACGCAACGTGATTTAGTCTGATCACAGCAGGCTCAACAATGGCAGATCACATATTCCATCTTCCCTTTCTTCTGCAGGAACAGGTATTCATGTTAAGCTACATACGGCGCAAGCTAATCATTTCAGGAATTAGCAACACTTCTGACAATGGATTGTGTAATGATTCAAAATAGCCCCAGTCACTAGTCTAATCACTCGCTCTCCACGACTAAAGAGGCTCAACAGAAGCTCTGTGTGTGTGTGTGTGTGTATGTATGTGTGTGTGTGTTAGTGTATGTGTGTGTATGTATGTGTGAGTTACATATGTTCTATCTCTGTAAGTAGCTTGCAGCTAATACAGCTACAGCTGGAGTTAAGCCGTGTTCTAGTGAGTCTCTGGTAGAAAAAAAAATTACGAGAGAAGATCAGTGCCTCCTTGTGGAGAAAGACATACCCCATTTTACTGATGGATTTTAGAGCATCAAGTGCTTTCTGAATATTATCATTGTCGGTGTTCTATCTTTTTTCACAATAAATGGAATAAAGTGGTGAAACCTTTAAAAGAATTTGTATACAGTATTTACTCCTGTGATTCAGTCTTAAGGCAATCAGATTCCATTTCATTGAAAATAATGCACTGCATTTGAGTTAATGTGTTACTGATTGTATCAATTCAATTAAATTCAATTCATTTCCTTTCATTCCAATTCAATCCCATTCAGTTTAATTTGTATAGCACATTTTCACCTAAAGTGCTTTACATTATCCCCACCCAAAGCCCCCAGTGAGCAAGCCAGAGGCAACAGTGGCAAGGAAAATCTCCCTAGAAGGAAGAAACCTTGAGAGGAACCAGAATCAAAGGGGGAGCCCATCCTCCAGGGGGCAGCAGAGGAAGCCCTAACCCTAACCAGACCCAAAGGGGGAGCCCGTCCTCCAGAGGAAGTCAAATGAGCAAGATGGCAAAATTGCAGTTCACACTGTCCCAATTTTAAGGTTTGAGTCTCAAAGCGGGGGGCAGACAGGTGATGGCAGGCAGGTGCTGATGCTGCTTCTGATGGCAGGATGAACAGTGCTACAGCAGCAGGGCATCCAGGAGAGACGTCACAGGCAGGAGGGTAGGCAGAATAGCTTCATCACCTGGGGTCTCCAGGCAGCACCCCCCAGGAGGAGTAAGGGAGATAAAAATTGCAATTAGCCAAAGTAGGGGAGACTAGAGGCAGCGCAAACAGTTAATTGAGTCCAATATGTAAGCTCCGGCAGATGGCTACGGCAGCATAAGTAGGAGGGAGAGGCAGGTGGGAACGCAGGCATGGGGAGTCCCTGAAACGTCAGCACTCTAATTCCACGAGGAAGTGTGAAGCTAGAGTGACAGCACTGACAGTGACAGTTCAGTCCATCCAAAGCCAATGGCACCGATCCCCACCCAGCTCTACACCTAACACTATACAGTAGGTCTAACTGGGAGAGAGCAGTTAGCTAGAGCTAGAGTCCCTACAAGCTAGATTAAAGTAGCGTGTTTTTAGTCTAGACTTGAACATTGAGAGTGAGCCTGAATCTCACACATCCGCTGGAAGACTATTCCACAGCTGAGGAGCTCTATAAGAGAAAGTTCTCCAGTCTGCCGTGGTTCTTTCTACCTTGGGTACTAATTGATATCCTGCTCCTTGAGATCAAAGCAGGCGAGGTGGGCTGTAAGAGAGCAGTAGATCTCCAAGGTGTTCTGGTGCAGGGCCATTCAGTGCTTGATAAGTTAATAGCATTATTTTGTAGTCAGTCCGAGACTTAACTGGAAGCCAATGAAGAGAGCAATATAATCAATTTTTTAGTGTTTGTAAGAACTCTGGCTGCTTCATTTTGTACCAGCTGAAGTTCATGTAAGGACCCAGATGGACAACCAGAAAGGAGGGCATTGCAGCAGTCCGGTCTGGAAGTTCGAAGCGCATGTATTTGTTTCGAGAGGCGGCTCGGATGCGCTGGATGGGGCACTCACACCTGAACGGTTCTGGGTTCTGGTTTGCAAGCATGAAGTCAGCGTATGTGTGACACACCTGCAGCCCTGGTGGGGTCTGGACATGCCCTGAACCTCCAGTCCACCATCTTATGAATCCATTCATGCTTTACTCAGTCATATCTAAAGCAATGTTATTTCAAAATAACAATAATCCTATTAAGTACATCCAAGGACACACTATATGACCCCTTCTACTATTTAACTAAAACAACACATACATTCTGAAGGGTAAAATGACTTGTTTCAATAAATTGCAAATAACATAAAATACTTGTACAGTTTAATATTCAGCTTAGTTTCTATTAAAAAAAACAGCCAAAATGTATAACTATGGGATGTATGCTAGACTTGCTAGATTATGGGAATATTTAGCTCTTAGTCACCTGCTCATTGTTTTCTCCATTTTCTCTCATGAAGCAACATATGATCTGACTAATTAGAAGAAGCTTTTGGAAAATCCAGACATCTCTTGCCTCTCACACTGGAGCGCAGCTATTTTACAGCTGGACCATAGTTGATAACATCTACGAAGAAAGACTTTATCAGATTCCTGCTTGGGGAAGCAATTTCGCCAACAAGATCCGTAAGCGGACTCTTTGACTTGACTATGCAATCACTTTTGCAGTCGTTTCTGCACACGGTACTCATGCGCTAGTCTACAGTGAACTGTATGTTCTGTAATTTTTAATTTATAATGTATCCTTCAGTACTGCATGCACTGCATTTTGAAGTGTTTCTCCTGTATGCCTTGTAATGTCATCCTGTATTTTATGTTTGGCACCAAACCGCAGACAAATGGGGAAAAGTGTTCTGGGTTCTGATCTACGAAGCACTGCTCCACTGCTCCGTTATTTATTTTTAGGGGGCGGGCATGTGAAAGGGCGGGCATGTGAAAATCCCTATCATAGCTTTCATTTTTTTTCACAGGTTAATCCCTGGGAGCTCTTACACAATGATAGAATTTTATTGGGTGCTGCAGGGAGCTAATTTTATGGTGCTTTATGGTCCAGAACCCCAATGGCTTAGCTTGCAGCAGAGAGTTCCCACAGTATTTGATCTATGGTGTCATAAGACATAATGTGTTACAAGCCAGACTATCTGGACCTTACAGCATTTTAGGTATATTGGTAATATTCCTCATTCCCATTGCCTGCTCCCAGTGGACTACCCAAGCACAGCTGCTGAACGTCGTTTTTTTTAGGCAAAATGAAAGCTGGCCCCTGTTGTTTCTGGGGGCGCCACTCAAAAAGTCACTTAGGTCCCTCCTCTGCCACCTGTATTTGTAAAAAGTCACTTTGGACCCTCCTCCACCACCTGTATTGGTGAAAAGTCAATTCAGGCCATCTTTTGCACCTGTACTTATAATAAGTGACGTTGAGCCCTCCTCCGCCACATTTATGTAAAAAGTCACTCCAGGCCCTCCTCCGCCTCCTGTGTTTGTAAAAAGTCACTCCAGGCCCTCCTCCACCACCTATGTTTGTAAAAAGTCACTCCAGGCCCTCCTCCACCACCTATGTTTGTAAAAAGTCACTCCAGACCCTCCTCCGCCACATTTATGTAAAAAGTCACTCCAGACCCTCCTCCGCCACCTGTGTTTGTAAAAAGTCACTCCAGGCCCTCCTCCTTCACCTGTGTTTGTAAAAAGTCACTCCAGGCCCTCCTCCGCCTCCTGTGTTTGTAAAAAGTCACTCCAGACCCTCCTCCGCCTCCTGTGTTTGTAAAAAGTCACTTCGGGCCCTCCTCCGCCTCCTGTGTTTGTAAAAAGTCACTTCGGGCCCTCCTCCATCACCTGTGTTTGTAAAAAGTCACTCCAGACCCTCCTCCGCCTCCTGTGTTTGTAAAAAGTCACTTCAGGCCCTCCTCCACCACCTGAATTTGTAAAAAGCCACTTCGGGCCGTACTCCTCCACCTCCTGTGTTAGTAAAGTATGCTGCATCCACATCACGAGTTTCATTATTTTGATGAAGAAACTGGTCCTTTCTTTGATTATCTTTTTGTTGTGCCACTGATGATTGTTTCCTTGTTGCAGATAGAGTCAGAAGATGGTAGGTAACTAGCTGCTTAGGAGAACGTGCTGCTTCAGCATACCCTAAATAATAAATGAGTTCAATATTTAATGTTGTGACTGTCAGCCAATACGGGGACCCACAAAAATGTGTGGCTTGATTTCAATTGTTATTCTATTTTTTAATGCAGAGGATCAGGAGGTTCGTCAATATCCATTTCAGTGTCATGACTGACGGTTGACATTTCCCAACAGGTAGACTACTGTGTCATGCTGTTCTCTACATCCACCTCTGATCTGACAGAGCATTTCTCAGCATTGCCTGCCTACTGACCGTGGGCACTACTGCTTTAGTCAGGGGCACAAAAACCTGGGGGAGGGGGGAGTGTGCCGCCCAATATTTAATTTGGCTGCATTCATTCAGTCCAGTAAATAGATCTATGTATTTAAATTAAGTCCCCCCCCAGTATCAAAATCCCTCCTACTCCATCAGCTTCAGGCATTATTGCCTCCACCTCTTCCTAGTGACACAAAGACTGGTCAGTTTGTTTGTACTTGGTCTGTTTGTTTTGTTTCTCTGGCCGCCTTGCCCACGTTGGCTTGTTGGTCCCATTTTTGACCTTGGATTGTTTGTGGAAATCCTGCCTTCTTAAAGTTGTGTCGTGTTGCGTCTTTAAACCTCAGGAAGCAGTGGGGGGGCTCGTAGCAGTAAGGAAGCAGGTGGGTGGGCTCATAGCTGTAAGGAAGCTGGGGGGGGGCCCATAGCAGTAAGGAAGTGGGG
>JAODJU010000038.1:5212883-5228686 GCA_026776725.1 Gnathonemus echidnorhynchus
TTGCATGTTCTCCCCGTGTCGTTGTGGGGTTTCCTCCGGGTACTCCAGTTTCCCCCCACAGTCCAAAGACATGCTGAAGTTGATTCGAGTTCCTAAATTGCCCATAGGTGTGCATGTGTGCGTGAATGGTGTGTGAGTGTGCCCTGAAATGGACTGGCCCCCTGTCCAGGGTTGTTCTCTGCCTTGTGCCCATTGCTTCCAGGATAGGCTCTGGACCCACCAGATAAGTGGGTTGGATGATGGATGGATGGATGGATGGAGGTTTATTAATCAGGGCTTACTGTAAGAGGCTTTGAAACGTCACCTGACATCAGTAGATAAAATATAGATTTAGGGTTTCATGTTAACTGGTGACACCTTTTCTGGGACATGAGGGATGTTCAGGCTCCTTTACAGAGATTTACTGAGCAGATGGTTTTATTCAAATCATACATTTGAGAGAGCGGGGTCAGACAGGCCCCGGAGCAATCGGGGTTAAGGGCCTCAGTCAGGGGGCTGGCGGTAACATCACTCTGCTGACCCTGGGATTCGACCCGGCAAACTTCTGATCATGAGGA
This sequence comes from Gnathonemus echidnorhynchus, assembly GCA_026776725.1. Classification (NCBI taxonomy): domain Eukaryota; kingdom Metazoa; phylum Chordata; class Actinopteri; order Osteoglossiformes; family Mormyridae; genus Gnathonemus; species Gnathonemus echidnorhynchus. The sequence continues at coordinate 5,213,441 of JAODJU010000038.1, forward strand.
CGGCATCCTAACTCTCTGAGGTACACAGTTGTGCAGATAGATGGGTTCACTGTGCCCTCTAGAGCACCCCTGTCCTAATTCAGCCCCCATGTCACTATTTTTTGGCATATTCTAAGAAGCATCAAACGGCTTCTGTATGAGATTACATTTTTTTCTAATCCGCTTCTTTGTCTCTTGCAATATCTTCTGTCATTCTCTAGCCGTCTGTCCATTTCTTCACTTTAGTTGTTGCGTTTGTAACGGTCGCAATCATATATATATATATATTTTTTTTTTATTATTTTATTGGCCACCACCACCACCCCTCTTCGGAGGACATCTTTATTTTACATTAAATTACATGGCAAAGACTGGCTGCTCCGAACTCACCCGTCCTAGTACCGTGAAAATGAAAAAAGAAAAAAAAAAAAGGGGGGGGATACAGAAACAACAATCTTAACAATAACAGACATTAATCACCATGGGGAGAGGGGACCTTACCTCCATTCCCGAGGAGTACGCAGATTTCCATGATGTCTTTTGTAAGTCCCTGGCCTTCCAGTTGCCTCCACATCGTGACTGCGATTGCGCGATCGACCTCATCGAGGGGGCTCCACTCCTGAAAGGAAGGCTCTACCCTTTATCCATCACCGAGGAAGCAGCAATGGAGGAGTATATCTGTGAGGCTCTGGCACAAGGTATAATCCGACCGTCGACATCACCTACCACCGCCGGGTACTTCTTCGTAAAGAAGAAAGACAGGGGCTTACGCCCTTGTATCGACTACCAAGCCCTTAATGCCATCACAATTAAGCGGAGAGAACCTCAACCTCTAATACCATCCACGCTGGAGCAGCTGCGAGAGGCCACGATATTTACTAAGCTCGATCTCCGCAGTGCATATAACTTGATTCGTATCCGGAAAGGTGACGAATGGAAGACTTCATTTGTAACACACACCGGTCAATACGAATATCGGGTTATGCCTTATGGTCTTGCTAACAGCCCCTCTATTTTCCAGTCATTTATGTACACCGTTTTTAGAGACATGATTAATCGGTTTGTGATCGTGTACATCAATTACATTTTCTGTTTGTCCTGCCTGCTGTCTCCTACCTGCCCGTCCTGTCCGTCCTGCCTGTCTTGCCCGTCCTCGTTCACTCCTTCCCATCGGATCCTCGTCTCGTCAGTCTTTGTAGGATTGATCTCTCCGGTACTCAACCCACGCCTGTGACTCGACTTAGATTTTGGATTTCCCTCCAGGTTTTGGTTGCACCCGAGTTTTCTAAGAAACCAGCTTACCTCCGCATTCTGGGGTCCTCCTCCTCTATCACCGTAGTACAATACAGTTGAGTGTGTAAGCCACCATGTTGAAATTACATCACAGGGGCAACTCAGACAACAAAATCTTGTCCGACATCAACGTCATAAAAGAGGTGTGTTTCCGACGGGAAGTGGCGTTTTTCGTGACGATTCATGACGTGTTCATTCAAGTGCCGACTTGGAGAGAAATAATCAAAAGCACCATAAGGTACCCCCGACATATTGAACACTCTGTGATGATGACAATTTGTACATGATAGTCTAATACATAGATATTTTCGCTTATATGTTATTTTTGCAGGATACCGTTTTGATTGACCTGCTACCCGCCCGTGTGTAATGAATTACCCGCCTGCATACCCGCCCGTAAAATTGCAGAACATTAAAATCCGCCCGTTTCAGCAACTATCTACGGGTACCCGACCGTGGCCATTGTGTATGCAGGTTTTCACCGTGACCATTGTCCATGCAGGTTTTTGCCCGTGGCCATTGTCCATGCAGGTTTTCGCCATGGCCATTGTGTATCCAGGTTTTCACTTAAGTCCTTAATTACATTACTAATTAGAGGAGTGATTGGTCTGGGTTTGAACAGCTGACCTAAAGGTTATCCCAAAAACCTGAGATAAAGGGGAAGGGAGACTTGCCCAGTGGAACATGACCAGAGTAGCTGCTTGCATTGCATCTATTTGTACATTGCAGAACTGTAAGACAGAAAATTCTATAATATTCTAATTTTAACAGACTGATGTGATTTTCTTCCCTAAGGGAATCTAAATTTCAGAATAATCCAACCAAAATGCAAACCTGCTACTGGTGGATGATGACTTTTAAAATGAGGGAAGCACTATGTCAGTTGGCAGCATAACCAAAAATGGTCTATTTTTGTTATTTTGGACAGTCAGCTACTTACCGTATATGTAAATTCTGCTCTCCTTTCTTTATGTAAGAAATTATCTATTGTCCTCTCATACCAGCATGGCTCCTTCTCAAGCAAATTGACCATTTCAAACATACAGACAGTTGAGACAGCAAGCTAACTGAAAAACGACTCTCCCATAAATTTCACTGAACATTAAACAAATGATCAAACTCGAAAAGTCAGTGATAATGACTTCATTTACAACATTTACAAATGCCAAGGGTGAAAGATGACATACAAAACGATAATCTGTCACTCTGGGTGGCAACAAAATGCTTCTGTGCCCCTACATGCGGCAAAACACATGAACGCTATGAGCCAACACCTCTGACCACATGTGAAGTTTGTCAATCGTGAGGATTTAAGTTATTGATAGCATTAATGTTATTATTGACGTCTTGCTGAGACATCACACAATCACCACGTGGAGAAGCCTGGCTTCCAGGCAGGTCTAAAATATCCGACTGCAAGTCTGTCCAATCAAAAATGCCTAAGCAAATACTACATATGTATGAAGCTGTCATAGACTCCCAGTGAAGCATGGTTCCCGTGCGGGCTCCAGAATGATACTATCGAAGCAATACAATTTTGTCTGTTCTCCAAATAGACAGAGCACAAGAATCTTCCATAGACTTCCAGTGAAGCACGGTGTGAGTGGCCATCTATGGGTTGTATTTATCCTGCTTCAAATGCAAAATATATTATGAAAAGCAACTCCTGTGAATGAATAAGTTCAATTAGCAACTCCCGTGAAACGATAAGTTCAATTAGCAAGACAGATTACAATTTTAATCGCAAAAAAATATATATATAATTTAAATTCTTTTGAGAATGTTATGGGGAAGCTGAGCTTCCCTTGTACTAGTACAGCAGTCACTTGTGAAACGCACACAGTTTCCATTAACTTGAGGCAAACCATTCACGACATTGCTTACTGGTTTGCTGACTCTGCTGGGGTAATTTCACTTTATTCTCCAAATAGCATCTGTTGTCTGTAGTGAACGTGGCTTGTTCCCTCAGGTTTTTCAAAGTTTGATTTTGGTTTTCTAATTCAGCCTTTGACGTGACTATCGCCACCTCATTTTCTGATTTAAGCAACGGAATTTCTCCTCTCAGCGTGACTACCACATCTACAATTTTCTCATCAATTTTGTTGTATTCCCATTTTAGCAAGCATTAATTCTGAATGGAAACTAACAAACTTCAAAATATCAATGATCTAACTTTCACAGCCGGTCGCGTACAAAAACTTGCAAATCAATGTCACGCTCCACTGTGAGGGAAGAGGCAAACCCCAATATGCAAGAGAGCCTTTTATTTCTAAGATCAGGTACACCAAAGCAGACAGGGAGAATCCAATAGAATAGTCGGGTTAGTCAGATGCCGGGAAGATCAGTCCTACGTAGAGAGATGGGACAAGGAGACGGAGGGATAGGGAACACAATGAGAGATGATCAGGAAGGCAGGATGGAGAGGGCAGGTGAGGTGGGCAGGGCAGGTGAGATAGTAGGGCAGGACGGAACAGGCAAGGCAAGCGGGAGAGACAATAGACAAATAAGTGCTTAGTATGCGTCATGGATGGCAACAATACTTCGCGATCTGCCCAGCGATCATGTCTGTTTAAATAGAACCCATTATTAGGTGGTTATTGCCTGCCGCTGTGCTGCCCCGCCCCTGTGGGTGTGACAGTATCCCCCCTGACGGCCTCCTCCTGGAGGCCAAGAGGGTTGTCGCGGACGACCATCTTGGAGCCGGTTTTTCTGGGTGCAACCGATGGAAATCAGCCAACATGTTTGGATCCAGGACATCAGAGTGTGGGACCCAAGATCGCTCCTCCGGACTGAAGCCCTCCCAGTGCACTAAGTATTGTAGCTGATCCGCTCGTCATCAGGAGTCGAGAAGTGCTTGCGCTTGGTAGACAGGAGAGCCGTCCTGGACGATGGGGGATGGTGGAACTGCCGCGTCTGTAGAGGGGTGAGCAGGACTGAACCGAGCAAGTTTCAGGAGAGACAAATTAAATGTTGGACAAATGCAATATACCTTGAGGAGCGAGAGCCCTCTATTTTAAAGGGCCCTATTAATCTGGCAGACAACTTACGGCATGAGGGTAGTTTAAGGTTCCTTGTGGATAGCCAACTTGCTCAACCGAGGCTGGATCCAGAAGTCCTGTTTTTCATATTCCTCACCTGTGGTATGCATCAGGAAGAAAGATGGGGGTCTCCGCTTGTGCGTAGATTATAGACTGCTGAATGGGAAGACATTGCCTTACTGGCATCCAATCTCGAGGATACAGGAAATCCTGGAAAATTTGGGAGGCAACTCTTGGTTCACAGTGTTGGATCAAGGGAAGGCTTATCATCAGGGTTTCATGAGCAAGAAAAGCAGACCCTTTACCACATTTATAACACCATGGGGACTCTATGAATGGATAAGGATTCCATTTGGTCTCACTAATGCACCGGCAGCTTTTCAGCGCTACATGGAGGGATGCCTGGCAGATCTCCGAGATGAAGTTTGTGTTCCATATTTGGATGATGTGCTTATCTTTAGCTCTAGCTTCGACCAACACCTCCAAAATGTGAGGAAAGTACTGCAGTGACAAAGAGAATGTGGATCAGACTAAGGCCAGAGAAATGTGACTTCTTCAAAAGGGAGGTCTGTTATGTGGGTCAACTCATTATTGCTGAGGGATACAGAATGAATCCCAAAGAAGTGGAAGCAGTGCAAGCACTGAAGCATGTGACACCGTCCACCATGAGAGAAGTGAGAAAGTTGATGGGTTTCCTCAGTTATTACAGAGCCTAAGTACAAGACTTCTCTAGGACAACCAAACCCCTTTATGAACTGTTGGCAAAACCCAAGTCTGAACAGAAGCAGAGTGAAAATAAAAAGGGGAGTAACCATAAATTTGCACAGCTACCGTCCTCTCACCCTGTCCGGTAGACAATCATCCACCAAGAAATATTAAATAAACTTGTAAACCAGCTGACAAATCCACCAGTGATGGCGTATCCAGATCTAGAGAAACTCTTTGTACTGCATGTGGATGCCTCAGAAGATGGTTTAGGTGCAGTTTTGTACCAGCGCCAAGAGGGTGTTCTTAGAGTCATAGGATATGGGTCTCGAACATTGATAGTGGCAGAAAAGAACTACAAGTTATACTCTGGCAAACTAGAATTCCTGGCACTGAAATGGGCCATAACAAAACACTTTCGTGAATACCTGTTCCATGTGCCTCATTTTACTGTATAAAGTGTCAATAACTCTCTGACATATGTCACAAAGTCAGGGAAGCTCAATGCAGCTAGACACCCTTGGGTGGTGGAGTTGGCAGATTATAGGTTCACTCACAAGTACAGACCTGGAACAGCAAATCGAGATGAAGATTTTTTGTCCCGGAGAGCAAAGCCCATTGAGGAAATCATGGAAGAGTGCACCGAAGGGTGGCAACAGGATGGTATTGAATGCATTGGGGAAGCTCTAGAGAGAGAGAGAGAGAGAGAGAGCAGGAGAAGTTCATTGGATCTCCGCTGTCACCTGTAATATAGATGCATTACCAGAGGTATGTAACATCTCAGAGCCAATTCAGCCTCTTGCAGTTGGAGATATCAGGGATGTCCAGAACACAGATTTAGCCATAAATAGAGTTTTGATCCTGAAAAGAACACATACCTACTTGAAGAATAAGGAAAATCTGGCAGAGAATGGGACAGTCAGGCAACTTCTTAGGGAGTGGCCCCATCTGAAGATGGATAGAGATGGAATTCTCAGAAGAGAGACCACAACGAGAAGACAGTTAGTTGTTCCAGATTCGCTAAAGTATACAGTAGTATACAGTATTAAGACGATTGTGGAATATTCTTGGTCATCTCCATCTTTGCACTCTTCTCTATCTGTCCCACTCTTGCAGGAGTGAAAGAACATGCAGCACAGGCTCTGCATCTTAGAATTGTGAGGACACACTATTTCTGTAAGCCTATTTTTTACTCATTCTAATTTAAACAATTATTTCCCAGTCGACAAGTCTTTTACCTAATTGATGCGCTCTAGGCGTGTTGACAAGGCAGATGTCACTTGAATCCTGTGTTATGTAATTATATGAATTATTCACATGCATTTTAGATTATAATGTTTATTTCTAAATGTGGAGTCCATGTCCCAATGGTTCAAAGCTGTTTTGCTGGAACGAGGGGGACCTACATGAAACTTGGCATGTGGTTTTAATGTTATGGCTGATCAGTTATGTTTGATCAGTGTATATGTCTGCTGAAGGAATGAGGTGAAGTGTTCAATATTAGTAAATCTAATGTGCTTTTGTAGCAGTCTTATTGCTAAAGGTGAGCTTTAATTGCCTCATTTTGCTGAGACGTGTAACAGTAACGGCTGCTTCCTGGAGGCCCCCATCTCTAAGAAGCATTTAGGTTTGATATTCAGCAATTTGATCCATTACCATAGTATTGTTTCGCACTGATACGCAAATGTATGCAAATATTTTCAGTCATTTGGCAGGGTTCTTTTTTTATGTCAAGTTTGGCTGCTGTTAAAATGCAACCACAGTCTGTCAGCTGTCAGACTTTAGTTGTATGTATCATGCAAAATATAATTGGCATAAAAATGCAAGCAAATTTGAAAATGATTATTACATTCAATGTATTAACATTTATAATTATTATTATTACTGTTGATGATGTTGTTGTATATTTTAATTAATATAATTAATCTTAAATGGCCATAATCATTATATTACCAACATATTTCAGTTATAAAAAGATGTAAAATAGGCTGATGATATTATTGTTTTATTAACATTATTGTTGTTGTTATTATTATTATTGTGTTATTGTTTATTATTATTGTTGTTGTTATCATTGGTGGGGCATTGCTAGCAGTCCCTTTTTGTGACTTTTTTTGTGACACTCAGCCCTTACCACCAAAGCTCAGTCATTCAGAAGCCTTTAGTCATTTATATGTCCAATTGTTGTGTACCGCACAGGCATGGAGCAGGAACGCAAGGGCCTCAAGGGCCCAGCACAGGGAACGCATGGTCACCTTTACGCCTCAAGGCCCCAGCACAGGGAACGCATGGTCACCTTTACACCTCAAGGGCCCAGCACAGGGAACGCATGGTCACCTTTACGCCTCAAGGGCCCAGCACAGGGAACGCATGGTCACCTTTACGCCTCAAGGGCCCAGCATGGGGAAAGCACGGTCACCTTTACACCTCAAGGGCCCAGCACGGGGAACGCATGGTCACCTTTACGCCTCAAGGGCCTGTTTGGATTGGAGAATAAAAGAACCTGATATCTTCATTTTTTATCCGTCCCGGTCAGATACTCCTGAATAAGATGTCAGAGGGAATGAGAACATTACACAAAGAGGTAAGATAATTAAAAGTAAATTTCCCTTCTGCCTTCTACAAGGTTATTTCCTAACTTTCTGAGGACATCCAGGAGATCAGTACTGTCCTTTGAAATGAAGGCTTACAATATGTGCTACTAAACAGCTTGAAAAGCGGAAGCCAGAGTCCGTAATTCACTTTTTTAAAGGAGAAAATGCTTATGACAAGTTCATTCATATTTCTTCTCACTCATTCCTTTCAGTTTCTCACTGTGTTTTCATTGTATTTTCTTTTAATATTCTGACATCAAAGTCTCAGCTTGTTACTGCTAGTGTGAAATGATTCCTTACTACTTAGAGTATCTGGCTGTGGTTGTATTTCATACTTTGTGGAAGTGGAGGAGGTGGAGGGCCTGGACCTTGTCTGGAGAGTGCATGTAATCATTAACGTAAAGAGCACTGTCGCAGTACGTGAGTGTCGTGAATTTCCTGGATTTTGGCAGAATAAGATATTCTTGGGTTTTTTTGTTGTTTTTCCATTTTGAATGTGGTTGACAGTTATGACATAACTTTTTTAGTCTTTTACTTTTATAATAGTGTAATAATTCTGTTGTGTCAAGTACTTGTGGCATATTACAAATAACTGAGGGAATAGCTCATTTTTAAACATTGTCCATCCATAAATAGTATGAATATAGAAAGGTATTTGTATATTCAGAAATGTTTTTCATGGGTAAAGTCCCAAAAGAGTGTTTTGTCTTGATACTGTCAGCAAGATGAATGTGTCTGTATGGCTTACATTGTTTTCCATCAAAATATTAAAACCATTTGTTGTGCAAAGATTATGAGGTATGCAAACTACATGGTTAACTTTATGTAAAGTGTAAGTTTACTTTTTAAGTGCACTAGGGAAAGATGATAGATGGACTAGCAAATTTACAGATCTAATTTACCAACTACTGTATTTTGCTGTGGGTTTTTGAAAAGAAAAACACAAACATGCTATTATGAGGTACTATTTTAAATAATCATGCGTTAAGAATCAGGTGCCAGTCATGTGTTATTTTTTTGAGAACTTTTACAAACTTTTACAAAATCTTTTAATGTATAAACCATAATGTGTATGGCTTCCACCTGCTTATCTTTGACAGAGTCTGATGGACCTTATAATAGGCAGCATGACACACACACACATACACACACACACACACACACACATACTGTATACACACACACATATACACACACATATAAACACACGTATACACACACACACATATCCACACACACACATACACACACACATATATACACGCACACAGACACACATATACACACATAATTACAGCCAATTTTGTGACACCAGTTAGCCTAACCCATGGTGGAGGAGGCAGGAGGGCAGAGGGGCGTCCACCCCCATGTCACGGCAGGGGGGGGCCACCGAAAAATTTACCAAAAAGGATCACCCCCCTCCCTGACACCGGCAAGAAATTTTCTACCGAGTTCCCCAATGACTGACAGCCATGCAAAAGAGAACCCCCTTCTCCGTGGGTCGGGAAATTTTCCTGAGCCCCCCCCCCCCAGCCTCTCTTGCTGAGAGACCCCCCCTCTGCTCCGGAGCCTGTGTGTCATTGGACTCCAGGAGGAAAGATCCGAGGCAGAATTGAAACCCAAGCTCTGGGGGTTTCAGGCAACAATTATGGGAAACCAGCCACTGTGCCGCCCAGATTCCAATTTAGTGCAGTATGTGTGCTGGTCAATAAACAGCAGCAAAACACAGGAGAATATGCAAAATGCAAAATACCGACTGTGAAAGAAAATGTTTTGCTACATTGGTTCTGCTAAACTAGCCGTCCTGTGGTCAAGTTATTTAATTAATCATCCTGATTATTGTGATTCTTGTTACTACCAAAATGTTACCATGCTCTCTCATTGTGACTAATAATAGCCGGTTCAAGATAATTAGCATTCAAATTGGAATACTGTCTGCCTCGATTTTATGACGGAAAATCATAATGCACCATTTGATGAAATGCTTCTGGGTATCAGCAGAATTTTTTTATTTCCATTTCCAGAAATTGATTATTTTTCCCCCAGAAATGTTTCAGAATTGGTGATGCAATAGTTCCATCTGTTGGTTGTACACAAAATCACACCCAATGTATTGAAAACTTGTGAAAAGCAATATGAATCTCCATTATAGTGACTATTGTGTAATAACTTGTGTCTAGAAGAGTTATTTCAAAATGTAATTCAGTTTGAAGTGGCTTATTATTTTTCCCCCTGGAAAGGAAGTCAGGACTCATATTTAAACAAACACACAAAGTTAAAATTGCATAAAATGAGTGGTTCTAGTTTTTACACACAGAAATTTTGAGGCACTTCAGTTCTTAAGTCTGTTTTTATGTAATTGTTCTGGTTATTTGTGCAAAGACATTATATGGTACAGGCAGTTACACTATATGGACACAATATAGACACCTGGCCATCGCATCTACAGCATCTTTGACATCCCGTTCTAACTCCATAGGCATCAATATGGAGTTGGTCCCCCCTTTGCAGCTATAACAGCTGCCACTCTTCTGGGAAGGCTTTCCACAAGAGTGTTGTTTTTGGAGTGTGTCTGTGAGAATTCTTGCCCATTCGTCCAGAAGAGCGTTTGTGAGGTCAGGCACTGATATTGGACGTGAAGGCCAGGCTTGCAGTCTTCTTTCTAGTTTATCCCAAAGATGTTTGATGGGGTTGAGATCAGGGCTCTGTGCAGGCCAGTCAGGTTCTTCCGCACCAAAATCACCCAACCATGTCTTTATGGACCTTGCTTTGTGCACTGGGGCACAGTCATGCTGAGACATGGAAAAAAGGTGGAAGCATAGAATTGTCCAAAATGTCTTGGTGTACTGAAGCATTAAGAGTTCCCTTCAATGGAACTAAGGGGCCCAGCCCAACCCCTGAAAACACCCCCATACCATTATCCCTCCTGCACCAAACTCTACAGCTGGCACAATGCAGTCAGACAGGTAAAGTTCTTCTGGCATCTGCCAAACCCAGACTGATCCATCAGACTGCCAGACAGAGAAGCATCATTAGTCACTCCACAGAACATGGTTCCACTTCTCCTTCCACTACCTGCTGCAGACCACTCCATCCGGCATTCGGCATTGCCCTTGGTGATGTAAGGCTTGCATACAGCTGCTCGGCCATGAAAGCCCATTCCATGAAATTCTCAGCATATAGTTCTTTGGCTGGGGTTAACGCCAGAGGAAGTTTGGAACTCTGCAGCTATCGAGTCGACAGAGCGTTGGTGACTTTTACACACTATGTACCTCAGCACTCGGCAACCCCACTCTGTTACTTCACGTGGTCTGACACTTCGCGGCTGAGTCTCTGTTGTTCCTAAATACTTCCACTTTGCAATGATACCACTTACGGTTGACCATGGAATATCTTGCAGGGACGAAATTTCACGAACTGACTTATTGTAAAGATGGCATCCTATGAGAGCACCACGCTCGAATTCACTGAGCTCTTCAGAATGACCCATTTTTTCACATATTTGTAAACCTGACTGCATGGCTAGGTGCTTCATCTTATACATCTGTGGCAAAGGCTCTGAATGAAACACCTGAATTCAGTGATTAATAGGTGTGTCCCAATACTTGTGTTCATATAGTTCAGGGATGGCCAATCTTATCCACAAAGGGCCAGTGTGTGTGCAGGTTTTCGCTGTGGCTCCCTAATTAGATTACTAATTAGAGAACTGATTGGCTTAGGAGTCCTCACACCTGGGTTTGAACAGCTGACCTAAAGGTTATCGCAAAAACCTGCACACACACTGGCCCTTTGCAGATAAGATTGGCCACCCCTGATATAGTGCATGTAGCACTTGAAAATTGTATTTATTGTATTCATTTAAATACTAAAGTAATATCTCCAAAACATTAAAATGATATTTTTATCCTGTTGCTATTAGTAGACTTTGAGTAACAAGAGGAGCTTAATCCGAAGCTCCACTTGGCAAAATAAAAGTGTTGGCACAATAACATGAAAGAAAACAAGATTAACATCATGGTGAAGAAGGGACATTTTTATTTCAGTGGTAAAGTCACAGTCATGTTTATGTTATATGTGTAGTGTCCATATCACTTTGGCAGTGTTCTTCATAGACTAAATACTCAATCAGCTCGTTTATGTGACATTTTCATATTTAAAAAATGCTTATCTTGTTACAAAGTAATGCATTTAGCTTGTAATGGTCAAACTCCATTATCTTTTATATACATATCCATCCATTTTTTTAAACTATTTGTCCTTTTCAGGGCTGTGGGGGGGGGGGGGGGGGTCCAGAGCCTATGGACACAAGGCAGGGAACACCCCCCAGGACAGGGTACCAACCTATCACAGGGCACACTCACATACCATTCACTCACACTTATGGGCAATTTGATAACTCCAGTTAATCTCAGCATATTTTTGGACTGTACCCTGAGCCAATCCCCCAATGACACGGGGAGAACATGCAAACTCCACACACATGGAGCTTTGGCAGAGACTCGAACCCGGGTCCCTGAGGTGTGATGGAACAGTGCTGATCACTGCACCACCATGCCGCCCCCAAATGCATAACTCCATTTTAATTTCATCATTAAAACCAGCACTGCTTCAGTTGCAGAAGCCTTGGTAATACACATGGAGCCATGGCAGAGACTCGAACCCGGGTCCCCGAGGTGTGAGGCCACTGTGCTACCCCTAATCATATCCTTCCTGTGATATAAAAGTTTTGAGCTGACATAATAAATGCAAAATGTCTACTTAAATACGCACATATAACATACTAAAAATGTCTATGAATAGTATGGGATATTTTAGTTAATTTTAAAAGCTCCAAAAAAAGTTGTATCCTCTTGCAGTCTTACTGACTGGATGTCAAGGACCCGGAGGGACAATGTGTCACCTTGCTGCAGGTGGAACAGAGCGCCTTGATGGCTGGAGAACAAGGCAAAGTGGTGCCCACTATGCCAGCACTTAGCCACAGTGGACCTGGACAGTAAAACTGGCTTCAGAGAGGATCCCGATCTCCTGTATAAATGCTGCCCAAACTGCTGGGACTCCCTTTCTTGTTCTGAAGAATGTATTTGGAAATATACCTGTGAGTAGACAAAGTAAAGACCTTCACGGGGTATAACAATCTCTCCATCAACGTATCCCATCAGGCCTTGCTGTATAGCTGGTCCGTTAATATTATCCCAGTTGAGAATTTCTGTTGTCCCTATGATATTTTCTGTCCCACCTATTCAGGAAGACATAACAATACAATACAAAGACACTGAACTTGATATATGAATGAGTCAGTTTTCAAAAGCAAAACTGTGTGTATTTTACCATTTTTTATCCAGTGGGTAGGTTGCCTCAGTTCCTGCTCTGCTCCCATGTGAATGGCAGGTTTGTTGGAATGAAGTAAAGTTAGATTGTTGGCTGCAAATGAAGCGTAAATAATTGAATTACAGTATAACTGTAAATGCAGCCATTAGTAAAATAACACTAAATAATAAACATACATGTGCGTATGCCTGACTGCATGCATAGGATAACTGTGTGTAAATATAGATAAATTAAATAAAAACGTACCATTTAACTCCAAATACAGGCCATTCCGTATGTCAGATAAAATTTGCTGAAATTGAAGCAGAGGTATATTTTCTAAATCAATATCCTTTCATTGTCGATATCCATCCACCCAACTTTTCCCATTACATGGGGCTATGGGAGGCGGAGCCAATGGCCCCAGGCAGCAGTCACCTGACTCCGCCTCCTTACGTCCAATTCGCACCTTGCGCAGCTCCGCCTACTTCAACATTGACTTTGTTTTCTTAATCTCCCATTTTTGTAAAAGATTCAAAGTGAGTGGTTTAATAAAAGGTCGGTTTTGCACTTTTTATTTATTATTCATTTTCATTAGTAGCCCTGACCAGGCATATATTTCATCCTTAAGTGGATGAGATATTCCCACAAAATGCTTTGATTACTGTCCTGTTTCTGTATTTTGACTTACATTCCCCTTACCATACTGCTGCCAGAAGTTCTCTTACTAGTTAGACTCTGTTAAAGGTGAGACGTGTAAGGGGGGGGGCATTACAAATGAATCCGCCAAAATATTACTTGGTGATAAACCATTTTGTTGAATTTTTTATGTCATTTACATTTTATGTTCCAATAAAATTCAAGTATGCCTACAATGTAACCACGGAATATTTACAATGCTGACATCAAATAAAAATAACTTTTTTGATCATATTTTTTAGTTTTTGCATTGTTTTAAAGTGGTAAGATAACGTGCAGACAAATGAACAAACTGCATCTTACAGACTGTGATCATAAATAACAGGGATGGGATCAAGTCCTGTCTTGGCGAGTCTGAGTCAAGTCTCGAATCAAAACATTGCAGTCCGAGTTAAGTCATTAGCCCTCAAGTCCAGGTATAGTCCAAGTCTCCATTTTTTTGCTCACGTCATCAAATTTGTGACTCGAGTGCAAGTCGAGTTGTGAGTCATGTAACTTAGAATGACTTTATTGTCATTGCACATTTTCTTGAACAACGGAATTTGCAGAGCAGTCTCTAGGATATGCATATATCTAGACATTACAGCAGGGGTCATCAGCATTTTTGAAACTGAGAGCTACTTCACGGGTAGTGAATGAGCCATACTGTACAAAGGGCTACCAGTTTGAAACGCCCTCCTAAACTTATCTAAACTTCATGTATGATAAACATGTCTTTTTTTTTTAGATATTTTCGTTTTCAAATCTATATAAATGCAAATGTGATTAAAGAATAATAGCAACAGGATAAAATTAAATTTTAGACGCTGATCACTGGTGAGTTGTGCTATTTTTAGAACAGGTCCACGGGCGACTCGTGGTCCTTGGGGGCATCCTGGTGCCCGCGGGCACCATGTTAGTGACCCCTGCATTACAACCTAAAAAGCATAAATTGAAAAAAACATGATATTCGTAATATTGCAGTTATTCTGTATTGCACATTTCATACTACTGCGTAGTTATTGAACTGGGGCATACTGATGCTGGTCCACGGTGGGAGGGAGGGTGAATTTGATGTGCTTCAGGATCAGTCTTCAGAAGTACTTTGTTATGATGGGTGTGAGTACCACTGGTGTGCAGTCATTCAGGCTGCTGATCTTAGACTGTTTGGGCTCTGCTACGATGGTGGCCGATTTCAGACAGGTAGGTACCTCAGCCTGTGCCATGGACAGGCTGAAAATGTCCGTAAACACTTCTGTCAGTTGGTGGGCACAGTCTTCGTGCACTCTGCCTGGGATGTCATCAGGCCCTGCAGCCTTCTTAATATTCACTGTCCCGAGTGTTACCTCCTTTATCTGTGTTTTAAGTGTGTGATTGGTGGAGACTGATGGAAGGGTAGGTGGTGCTGTGCGGCTCTTTTATCTAGAAACGACCAAAGTAGCATTTTATCTTCTGTCTAGTGAGGAACAGTGGTGGAATGTAACAAAGTAGCCTATTTGTACTTCGTTACTGTACTTAAGTACATTTTTACATATCTGTACGTTACTTAAGTAAAAATAATAATGCATACTTTTCATTTTACTCCATTACATTTTGCGGCAATTATCTGTACTTTCTACTCCACTACATTTCTACAATTTATGCCGTTAGTC
>JAODJU010000038.1:5228786-5239009 GCA_026776725.1 Gnathonemus echidnorhynchus
AGAGGCATAAGTCAGTATATCTACTCTTCTTTTACAAAATGGCACACCCCAGACATTGAGACAAACCATTGTGTGAGAGCTTTTACTTAAAAAATACTTTAATGTAAATTTAAAAGTAAGTACTTAGTACTTTCACTTAAGTAAGATTGTTGATGTAGCACTTTTAATTGAGTACATATTCTGCAGGATATTTGTACTTTTACTTAAGTACTAAGCTTCAGTACTTCCTCCACCACTGGTGAGGAATGACTGTGGGTCGTTATTGGCCCTGTAATTCATGAGGTGCTGGATGCCCTATCACACCCGTGCGGGGTCCCCGCTGGTCACGTGACCCTCGATCCGTTTCCTGCATGCAGCTTTGGCTCTTTTGATACCTCTCTTCGGGTTTCTTCTGACATCACTGTACTGCTCCTTGTCCCCAGATCTGAAGGCTGTGTTTCGTTCCTTCAGTAGATTCTGGACTTCCTTTGTCATCCATAGTTTTCTACCTATGTCAGTTTTTTTATCTTTAGTGATTAAAACTCGCTGCAGCAAAAACCCACCGCAATACGTCATAGCATACATTTTTTATAGGCAGAAATAGGTCGAAAAGAGAGTTTCCACTCATGGTTCTCCTTATACAGTTTATATGTCCGTGTTTATGCAGGGAGTGAAGTATCTTTCCAACAAGCTATCTCAGGAGACCTTGCATTCAGCCAATTGGAAATGCAGACAGCAGAGAATTAATATACACAGTAATTATAAAATTAACATTGGTATCCAGAGGGGAACTATAACCTCAAGTGTTCTTGAGTCACAGGGTCTAAGTCTGGTCCAGGTCATGAGTATTTGCCATGAAGTCCAAGTCTTTCCATCACTTTTACCAAGTCAAGTCACAAGTCATCAAATTTGTGACGAGTCTGAGTTAAGTCGCAAGTCAGTGACTTGAGTCCTCACCTCTGATAAATACATATAAGTAATAAACTAACATAGAGAGCAGCTGATTCCCCTCTGTATCCTAACTGACACGGCTTCCCCTCCTCCCTGATTCTGATGGAACCACTGGACAGGACGCTAGAACACTAATGTATCACAGGACACAGACATGCCCTATAAACGATTTAGCTGCAATACTTTGGAGTACCGCGGGAAACGAGTGCGCGTACCCAGGGAACATGCAGCGGCAGCGCGCACCAACACACGCAGCAGAGGTGCGATTCTAACCCTTAACCTGGGAGGTCTGAGGCAGCGATGCCCACCGTGCCGCCTCTATTGTCACATTTATTTTAATTCATGATTAAATGCTTTACTTTCTAATGCAATTTATAAAATGACTACAAAATAAAACCGAAACCAAAAACAAAACAAGGACAATTCTCCATAAACTTTACGATCATATGTTTATGTATATAACATCTAGTCAATATAGAACTTCTAAGGACGGCTTTTCTGGTTGTTTTACCTTGTGCACGCTATTATCCAGTTCTGCTATCCACACCTCACAGCCTGTATGTTCTCCTGAACTGAGAGATGCATTTTTCTGATATCCAGGATCCACAAGCTGGTGCAAACAATGCAAAGGGTATTCTCCGAGCCTGGCAACTTCTTGAGCCTTTTGGGGGGGGGGGAATAATTTAATTGTAGGCTATTATAGGCAGGTATTGCGCAAAACAACAACAAAAAAACTTGTTACTCTTAATTATCGGATGTTATTCCATGTTTTCAATAAATCTGAATTAAATGTTGGCTAATATTTGTTCCATTATGTTTTAAAATTATGATTGTATTTGAAGAATTATAAGTAATGTTTATTCTTATATTACAGCTTTGACGCATAAAATCCCATTGGCCTCGCGCTTATGATACATTCAATAACATACAAGCATCACGTGGAATAATATAGTTTCCCATTAACAGGAAACAAATTCTAAAGATTTTTATATCGTGATTCGAATCCTATGTTCCAATAATATTTACCTTACTTATCTCTTTTGACAAGTTGTATACAAGAATTCCAGAAACGATTACTTCTACTCCAAAAACGATACTCAAAAACAAAACAAAAACATAGAGTTTTCCCAACTTTTCCTTTGTCGGCACGGTATTTTCTTTCAACGGACAATAATTATGGATTTCGTTTTCCGAAGTCATACTTTGAGAATTCACTGAAACATTTTAGTTTAAAAGGCAAAGATAATTGTATGTTTTACGTTGGAAGGTAAACCAGAATTCGTTTTTGTCGTCGACCCTACAAGTTTCCGCGTCTAGGTCTGTCCCTGGAAAGTCCCGACTAACGCCTTCGGGCTTTCAGTTTCATGAAGCTGCATGCGATGTCATACGGAGTAATGACGCGTACATGGAGTACAGTATGCAGCATAGAGAGTACACCTTCTACACAGAAAGATGCATTTATATTCCTAAATAATAATGGTTACAATTCACGGAAAAGTAACATAAACATATACAGAACAATAACATAGAAAGATAAGCTGATAATATTTATTAAAAGAAGTAAATAGTGTAACATTGCTTAGATTGTACAAAAATGAGTACAAAAATGTAACATAGCAATACTTAGTATGTCCACCATTATGCTGTAGCTCTGCACTTTCCCTTCTTGGCGCTGAGTATATTGTACCAATTCATGACAGTGTCGCCTCTTCTTGCAGTACCTTGATGTTGAAGGGCCTCTGCTGTCTGCCTGCAGTTGCTCCTCTTGTTTGCCCATGTCCATTCCCATTCTAACCTAATTATTTTTGACCCCTGGCGATCTTGTTTGTTTCCCTGCTCCAGTTGTGCTTAAATAAAGCCCCTCAAGTCAACGCCTGCCCCTAAGTCCTTTGGTTTTTAAATCACACATCACTTCCATATGCTTTACTGTAGGAACCATGGCGTTGTCACTGGCCTGTTCGCCAGAGTGACAAGATACCTTTCGGACACCATGAGATTCAAAGTGATTGATTTTGGTCTTCACCTTTGTGGATGTAGTTCATGGCCAGATGGTGCTTCTTCTTCTGCTGTGACCTCAGTACTTCCTTCCGGCACAGTCGACGCTTATGCATCCTTTTCTGTGCAGGACGGGTCCCATTCCAGTTCGGCTTTCTGCACCTTCTGCCAGTGGTGCTGCATGTACACGTAATTGTGTTTTTTAATGTATCTGGGTATATTCCCTTGTAAATAATAAGCGTTGTGCCCGTGCAGCGTGTGTGTTTGTTAGTGCCTACCTGGTGCGGGTACCCTCTGGGTATATTCCCTCATCCCAGAGGTGTGAAGCAACAGTGCTAACCACTGTGTCACACCCGTGTCACTCTGTGAGAGAAAAACCCCAGATAATTTACCATTGTTCTCTTTTGTAGGGTAACAGAGTACAGTAGGAAATTTGCGAAACAGTAAGACTTGCATCATAGACAGCATATATTTCAGCTCAACCATGCAATTAAGGCATGTGACGATATTCGTTGTATTTGCTGGCTTTTCCTACTTTTTGCTACAAGAAACAGACAAATTGTTGACTTTGTGGGGTTTATGAAGAAAGTATGTGTCCAATCTACTCACTTTTTGAATGAAAAAGTGGAATAATTAGCCATAATTTTTCTTTCATCAGATGTTTATCACATGCTTATGCTGTATTTCCCATTAATCCTTGTGATATTAATCCATCCATTTTCCATCCTTGTCCAATCTAGAGTCTCAGAAGCCCCTGCATGGGACAGTCTGCTATGCATGTATTACCAGTAGTAAGATTTCTGTAGTCGTTTTAGAATTGATCTTTGCACATATTTTCAAATTTTGTGCTTTGCTGTTTGCTATTTACTTATTGATTTCTATAGAAATAATTATTCCCAGAACAGTGGCGATGTACACTACAAACAATTTTTCTTCCTACCATTGGACTGGAGGAGCAAACTGGAGCAAATCCCCCCGTATGGGCAAAATAGGCAACCACCCAGGTGCCGGTTGATTAGGGAGGGAGTGAAAAAAAATCAGAAGAAATACCACTGGTTGCATTCCATGACATTTCAATTATTTACATCAGTTTTGACATTTCACTGCTTTTCTTGTTCAACAGAGGGGAGACATGTTCTGCTGGGGGGCGCGGGACAGCACACAGCAGAATCTTGCCTGGGGGGCCAGAACGCCCAGGGTCTGCAGTAGAGTACTAAGTAAACCCGCAGAATTTGGGGAGGGGTAGATCCTGGATCGAATGTCAGTCCATCACAGGATATACACACACACACACGCCTGATGACATACCATCAATACATACTATCAGTAGTTTTCCTTGCCCCTGCCTTGTGTCCTGAGCTCCCTCAGGCCTTGGTGAGACTCTGATCATTGTACGTGGCAGGAAAATCTATGGGTATAAAGGCGTCATTTCTTTTTTCTTGTTTCTTTTTTATTTCTTTTGTATTGTGGAAAACATATACAAAATTGTCCACAACAAATCTATTTATACGTATCAAAGATCTGTTGAGAAATTACACCCCTCACAAATGCACAGGTTGCTGTAAATAATTACAAGCCTTTCCCTTTCCCGGACGTCTCCTGCGAACATGATTATCTTGATCCATCAAGTTATTACTTGACACGGTATTTGAATTCTATCTCGTTGCGAAGCCCTAGTTGGCCTCCAGAGTAATAGGTGGCAGTAGCGAGTCTTTTTTTGAAGTAAGCGCAGTGTAATTCAAAACGACAGTAAAACAACGAAGAAGAAGCAGCCGTTTCCTTGATGCTGGATAGTCTGGGGAGCTTTTCGCTGTGATGCCGCTTGAAAGATGGCCGCTTTCGGGATCCTGAGTTACGAGCACCGTCCCCTGAAGCGGCCGCGACTCGGTCCTCCAGACGTTTATCCGCAGGACCCGAAGCAGAAAGAGGTGAAAAAAAGCAGACTGTCAGTTTATCTGAGGCTCGATATTAGGCGAGGGTTACAGCAGCAGGATACTGTGGGCATAGTTAGTGGAATAAATTAGTTTCTGTGTCAGGAGAGCCCGAGGATGCATTCCTGGCCTAGCTTTTGATGCTTTCAGCAATTGAGATCGCTAGCTAGCTAACAATAACAATTAACGCAGCTGCTAAAAAAAGCTATTGACGCCGACTGATTAAAAGTAAAACCAGCCCAACCCTCATAGTTGCATTAAATGCATAGTATAATTTAAATACTGGCTATCTGTTTTTCTTTCTAATATATAACACACTGAATGCCGTCTGTTATATGTATGTGTATAATCTACTTTCTTGGAATAAAAAGCATCGCTCATAAAGTACAATTTATCCGGTTATTAATGTCTTTATTATAACTGAGATGAAAAACTAATATGTGCTAGCAGAGGTGCAGTATGCCTTACATAGGTTTTGCCTTGTTTTGCTTTGTGGCAGTCACATATGTATTTACCCTTATTTTAACTAAGGTATTAAAGCTGTCTTTGCGTTTCTGAAATGCTTTTGTAAGAATATGTCGGGAATTTTATGTGTGTTTTGCAGGATGAACTGACGGCACTGAATGTGAAACAGGGATTTAATAATCAGCCGGCAGTGTCAGGGGACGAACATGGCAGTGCTAAAAATGTCAATTTCAATCCTTCCAAGGTAACAAAAAATTGATGAAGTCCAGTTAATAAAATTCTCGGTCTCCTGGAAACTGAGTCACGTTGACAGGGTGACGGTAATGTTCAGGATCAGTTTGGGGTAACCAGAGTGTATCACCAGCTATTATAAATCAGACCCCACAATTCTCCCGTTGAAATGTAAGCAGCAATGTGTCCTTATCATAGCTTAGCAGATCCACATGTTTGCTGGGTTTGTTTTTGTTATTTCAATTAAATGTAACCCGGAAAAATCATCTACTGGAACCTGTATGCGCATATAGAATAAAATGAGCATGAGGAGTCCCAAAAACCAGATTCAGTTTAACATCAAAAGCTGCATGGATATGTCTTCCTCATTTCAGCAGCCTATTGTAAGAGGGATTACATGCAAATGTAAGGCTCTCTCTAAGGTAAATGACCTCACCCTTGGGTTTTACGCTCATAGGTTT
Source organism: Gnathonemus echidnorhynchus (assembly GCA_026776725.1). Taxonomy (NCBI): domain Eukaryota; kingdom Metazoa; phylum Chordata; class Actinopteri; order Osteoglossiformes; family Mormyridae; genus Gnathonemus; species Gnathonemus echidnorhynchus. The sequence goes on from JAODJU010000038.1 coordinate 5,234,800, forward strand.
GATGGCATTCCCATCAGAATCCCTTCAAGTTAAATACATGTGATGAAATTGGGGAAACAAATACAATCTTTTTTTTTTTTTTTGCTTTTAGTATTATAAAATGCATTCACTGAAAGCATAATTTAGCATTTTTTGTTAGGCTGTTTGCTTGTGGGATTTACCCAATGGGTATGTGCTGTGTCTGTGACCTTTTTATTGCCTCATCTTGTATTGTCAAGGAATAATTAGCAGTGAAAATCAATTTGGTTGTTTTTAATATATTGCTTTTCAAATATTCTGGCATACAGTCTATGGAGAATTGCATCAAAACTGTTTACTTAAGAAATTGACTGTGGGTTATGACTGTTTCCATGGTCAGGGTATCACTGGTTCAGTTCCCATGGCTGGCAGAATGTTTTCACTGTTGGGCCCTTGAGCAAGGTCCTTTAACCTCGACTGCTTCAGGGCCTGGCTGAACCTGCTTACGGAATGCTGTGCTGCTTTGGATAAAAGTGTCTTCTAAATAAATGTAAATGCATTTATAGAGCAGTTTAATAGCATTTTGTGTGTCATGATCCAGTTGTTTTGGATAAGTTTGGTGAGTACACAGATGAGGCTAAAATATTAAAGCCAGCTGAAGTATTGTTTCAGGAGTTGTTTTCTTGTAATTCAGATGGAATAGAGGCATTTGTCCTTGTTTAAAGACTGAGTAGCTTTTCATTTCCCATCACACGCATGTGTAAACAGGTGAGAGCGTTTTGTGTCAGAGCACTGGGGCAGCCAGTGTCCAGCATTCTTAGAGGAGTCGGGCATAAAGCACTTATAAAGGGCTTGCCCAGGTGCACAAATCTGCTATAATTACTGTTTCGGCTTCTCTTGGGATTTGCAGCCGCAGCCTTTTACATAGAGACTCAGATCCCGATTGACCCCAAAAATTGTATTTTTTTCCCCCTCAAGATTTTAGGTGATAGTTTTCTAGATCTTTTGAACCAGTGTGAAAGATTCCATGTAATGATATGTAAAAATGTGTATTTTATATAATAATGTAGCTCAGGGGTGTCAAACTGCAGTCCTGGGGGGCCGCAGTCCTGTGTAGCTTAGTTCTTTCCCCCTTCCACCACACATGATTGAGCTCAACAGCTTTGTGGTACAATAATTAGCACAAGGAGTTGAATCAGGTGTGTTAAATGAGGGGAAACCCAAAAATGTGCAGGGCTCCGGCCCCCCAGGACTGGAGTCTGACACCTGAAATGTAGCTTGACTCTTGGGAGTTGTTTTTGAAATGTAAGATAGTTCCGCTTTGCTCAGAGTGGTTGTTCTTTTTTTCTGGACCTTCAGATTAGCTCCAACTTCAGCAGCATCATCGCAGAGAAGCTACGATGTAATACCTTCCCAGATACCGGAAAGAGGAAGCCACAGGTTAACATGAAGGATAATTTTTGGTTGGTTACTGCAAGATCACAGAGTTCCATCAACAACTGGTTTACTGACCTGGCAGGAACAAAGCCACTTACCCAGCTAGCTAAGAAGGTATCTAAATTCTCTCTATTATATATCTCTTTTTCTTTCTAATTTCATTAGGACAGTTCATGGCAAAATATATTTAGATGTTTCCATCCAGCTCTGAATTAGAATGTTCAGAAAAATATGATCAACCAGGTTTGTTAGCTTAGATAAGCTTTATAATAGATTTATTTCCACTGACTTCTGTACAGAAGTGGATACTAGTGGTTAAAAACATGGCCTTGTAATCTTAAATCTGTACTTGATTTACAACAGAGAAATTGTACTGAAATTTGCAGTTATATACATTGGGAAATAATGAAGTACCTCTGAGTGACAATTCATCAAAGCTAAGCAAAGGAGTTGCTGTTAAACACTACTAACTTAAATTTTCAAAGACTTTTCTCTGCACTCATTTGCTGGTATTTTGTTTGTGGGGTGCAGGTTCCGATTTTCAGTAAGAAGGAGGAAGTTTTCGGCTATCTGGCAAAATACAGTGTGCCGGTAATGCGTGCTGCTTGGATGATCAAAATGACCTGTGCCTACTATGCAGCAATAACAGAGACCAAAGTCAAGAAGCGGCACGTCATCGACCCCTGCATTGGTAAAGGCGTCACATCCTGTTTGCACTTTGGATAAAGTCAAGTGGCGATTGACCTCAGGCAGGCTGTTTGTTTTAGGTAGCAAATTCGAGTGACTGAAATTTACCTTAAGGATCTCTGAAACTTAAATCTAACTTTGAATAAATTATCGCCTCGTGCACATTCTGCTGAAATTGCAGATTGAAATATGCACAGTATTCATCTGGGAAAACATTACTACAGTTAGGGGAAAGGTAAAATTATTTGTAAAATTTAGGGGGGGGTATGTGAATTGTTTTTCAGATCTCTAACACATTGTTGTACATGTTACTAGTGTATAAAGGGTTTTTAAATATTGACTTTTAACATGGTTTTCTCAAAATTTGGTTGTCAACTTTATTTTTAAAAATTCTCTGCTTCTTTATGTTCCTACGCACAGAATGGACCCAGATCACCACTAAATATCTGTGGGAACAGCTTCAGAAAATTGCGGAGTTCTACCGGTCATCTGGTGGGCAGGGGGGGGCCTCTCCCCTCCCGACCCCCCCTGCAGAAGTGGAGGCAGCCATGAAGCAGTGGGAGTACAACGAGAAGCTGGCCATGTTCATGTTCCAGGTCAGCATGGCCAGCGGGATTTGGGGCGGCGCTGTCCCTGCGCTGGAGTCTTTATTAAAGCGCCGCAGGAAGCCTCGTTCTGAAATTAAATGGAGTTTTGCTACTGGGAGTCTTGCCACCACAACAAACTGGAAGCATTTATTCCTGATATGACGCCACAACCTGTAATTGGCACGTTTATGTAAGATTTAGGCTTGCCTACCATTTCGGTTTTCAGCTTCACTGTTCTGAGGCAGCAGACAGTACACTGGTAAAGATCGTGAAGTTATTGAGTTTCTCTCAGGTAAATTGGTCTGATTAACCTGTTGTGGGATTGGCCATGGGGCTGTGAGGAATAGGTCCCTGCCACACTGGGAATTCTCAGTGGAGCTGGTTTCGGTTTCCATAGTTTTTCTTTTTCAGAGAAAGATCAGGAAGGGAGGAGGATGTGCTCAGTACAACAAAGGAGCATTAGGCTGGAAAACTGCCATTTTGGTGGGAAGTCAGAGCAGAGAGGAAGGAAAATAAACACCACTCTGCGCATAAATTGGTTTTGCTACCAAAAGTGCCGACACCAGTATACTAAACTTAGCGAGTATAAGAAAATACCGCAAGTGGGGGTGGGTACCCAGCTCTCTCTTTCCGGACGGGCATTGCCTTCCCTCCCCTCTGCATAAAAGGACAGCATTTAAAACCAGTTATGTCTGTAGTTATACAAATAGTTTGTTAGGCTGCATTGGAGTGGCTAGTGTACTTACTTGGTATTTCTGTGTATGTTTGTGTGTGTTTGCTTGTAGGATGGCATGCTGGATAGGCATGAATTCCTGACCTGGGTCTTGGAGTGCTTCGAGAAGATCCGGCCAGGAGAAGATGAGCTCCTGAAGCTCCTGTTGCCGCTTATGCTGCAGGTCAGTTGGCGCAAGACGGCTTTGTTTAGAACAGTGTTCGTTCAGTGAATTCGTCAAGGTTGCCATTTTATTTACATCGATCAGCAGATTGGTTAAAATAATGATCTGATGACATTTAAGCTGTAAAGTTTTTTGTTTTTAGTATTAAAGGTTCATTAATTTGTAGCAAGGACTATATATATTAATATTTGCACATGCCACTTGTCAGTGTGCTGTTACAGTCTGCACATTGTGCCTGCGATGTAAATTTCATCATTAGGGCACGGCTGTCCATGTGTGCAACTTGAATTTTGGATCTAGGGGGCTTTTTGTGCATCAATGTGCATCGGCTGTGCATGTGCAAGACATTGATTACTAGGTGCATTACAAGGTGTTTCCAGTAGGTGAAATCTGCTGGAATATCATTACTGTATGCATGCACTGACTGTGACTGTCTGTATACAAGGACAAATGTAGTATTTATGCAAAAGTCCGTGTGCGTATGTCGTAGCAGTGCAACAAGAGAAGTATGAACAAGGCTTTACTTGTGAAAATGGTGATATGCCTGAAATGTCATGGAAGATGTTGCAGCAAACAGACTCAAGAAAAAAGGGAATATATGTGCACTTAACATGTTTATTGAACATCTTGAACACGAGTCGGATG
>JAODJU010000038.1:5239218-5254763 GCA_026776725.1 Gnathonemus echidnorhynchus
CCAGGCGGAGACTCGAACCCGGGTCCCAGAGGTGTGAGGCAACAGTGCTAACCACTGCACCACCATGCCGCCCCTACCATAATATATATATATATTATATAATATATATATATATATAGTTTCATTACCACATTTAATAAGCATCTTTATAGGAAACCAAAGCCCCCTCAACAGCTTCTTCATTAATTTCTCACAGTTTACAGCATCTTGGCACCTCTTTAAAAGGACAAAAATAGGTCATGTGCTTCCAGCGTAGAAAAACACCTGTATATTTTTCTTCTCCAGAGCCTCAGCTGTTTTGATTTGTGTGTGCGATGTCTGACATGGCGTGTTCGTGTTCACAGTACTCAGGGGAATTTGTGCAGTCAGCCTACCTCTCCAGGAGGCTGGCTTATTTCTGCACACGGCGCCTCAACTTGCTGCTCACCGACGGATCCGTGGGGCCTGGCTCGCATTCCACACAGTCGGGGAATGTGATACCTCCAACGCCGGCCTCCCAGCCAGCAGGGGGCAGCCAACCCCAGGCCCCCTTCACTGACTTCTACATCTGCCCCCAGCACCGACCCTTGGTTTTTGGGCTCAGCTGCATGCTTCAGGTAGCGTTGGGCCTTTTTTTTCCCGAGCATGTTTAGCTTATGTAAATTCATTGCAAAACACCTGTATTTTTAAGAATTTTGCTGTCTTGCCAAATTGTAAATTGAATGTGAATATGTGGCTGAAACAGCATTGGGTCTTGCTCAAGAGTTTAACCGTGGCCCATAAACGAGGAAGACCTGTGCCTAATTGCTAGTTTGGCCTCTTTTGTTTAGATGATTGCTTGGTGTCTCTAACCTCTGACTGCTTCTTTGTCTGCAGAGTATTGTGCTGTGTTGTCCGAGTGCTTTGGTGTGGCATTACTCGCTCACAGACAGTAGGAACAAGACTGGCTCTCCGCTGGACCTATTGCCAATCGCTCCCTCCAGCTTACCCATGCCCGGAGGCAGCAACTCCTTCACACAGCAGGTCGGCCTTATTCTAGATTATCAGAATCGATACATGCTGTAACTGTTTCTTGCTATTGATTTAATTTTTCATTTTATTTTTCAGGTGCGCATGAAGCTTCGAGAAATTGAGGAGCAGATCAAGGAGCGCGGGCAGGCGGTTGAGTTCCGATGGTCCTTTGACAAATGCCAGGAGACCACTGCTGGTACGATAGCAGCGCTTCACTCCTGTCACTGTGAATAATAATGGAATTCATCTAGGTCGCAATAAATACATTTTGCTAAAAGTAAACATCCACATCTGATACTTCAGTACAATTAATGAACGGCTATAATATACCTTCTGGTCCTGTGTTGCTTGTCTTTTGACACTTTTTTTTTGACAATTTCGCTTGTGTCCTTTGTAATGGCATGTCCCTCTTGCGACCAGGCTTCACGATTGGTAGGATCCTGCATACCCTGGAGGTGTTGGACAGTCACAGCTTTGAGAAGTCTGACTTCAGCAACTCCCTAGACTCCTTGTATAATCGCATCTTCGGCTCGGGACAAAGCAAGGATGGGCATGAGGTAAGCTCTGCTATGGGTGATGAATGAATGGACTGATTGGTAGCTGGATTCATTAAATTCATTGTAGAAAATGATGCTTGATTCTCAGTTCTGTTAAAATGTCCTTTATCCAAATCCAAATCAGCCATCCTTATTCAGTCATCAAGGGTATCACCGGTGTACCCTTCAGAAAGGATAAGTTTAGCTTCAACAAAATTCAGGTTGATATCGGTCGTAAAAACGCGAATGTTGGCCAACTAATTCCAATACCTAGCTAAATTTACTGAACTGATTATTCTTATTGATAATATTATTTGCCCTGTTAGTTGGCCAGTTACCAAAAGTAATCACCTTGAACCCGGAATGTAGAAGATGTAAGAGTATTTGCTTGATCCCCAGATGACCCCCGACGATGACGCGGTGGTGACTCTGCTGTGTGAGTGGGCGGTTTGCTGCAAGAGGTCAGGACGGCACCGTGCCATGGTGGTGGCCAAGCTTTTGGAGAAGAGGCAAGCTGAGATTGAGGCAGAGGTGAGCGGGGCTTTGTCTCGGGGTCTGTGAGGCAGGGGAGAACGGGGCTTTGCCTCGGGGTCTGTGAGGCTGAGGTGAGCAGGGCTTTGCCTCGGGGTCTGTGAGGCTGAGGTGAGCGGGGCTTTGCCTCGGGGTCTGTGAGGCTGAGGTGAGCGGGGCTTTGCCTCGGGGTCTGTGAGGCTGAGGTGAGCGGGGCTTTGCCTCGGGGTCTGTGAGGCAGGGGTGAGCGGGGTTTGCTTTGGGGTCTGCTCAGGGCCTGCTAAGCCTGAGCTGGAAGGTTTCCCTGTGGTACAGATGGGGTAGAAACTCAACGGAGTTATTGTTAAGGATTATTCATCATTTATAAATTATGCAGCTGTGTCAGTAAGATGTTATACTTTTTATATGCTTGTCGCTTTGGATACATCTGCTCAGTGATGAAAACAGCTGCGGGTAGCTGTGAGACCAGCGATAATGACCTTGTTGAGTTCACTTAATACTGCATTTTGTGTCATTTGTGAGTGTTACTTTGGGGGAAAAAGGGAAAGAAATGAGGGAGATGATGTGTTGCTTATTCCAGGAGACCAAGGGGACCAGTGTAGTTTAAATGTAGCATATTGGGCCTAAATAAAGGATGACAAAGGGAGTCACTATGACTTCATAGGTAATGGCTGCTCCATCATGTAGGAAGGGTCTGATAGGCCGTGGACAGAGGCGGCTCTGGTCTCGAGAGTAAAAAATCCAGAGCAAGGTGGTGTTTCAGCCAACCAGTTGTGTAGAAAGAGTCAGAGTACTCAGCTGGCTGGCTGAAGGATTGTCTGGTCTGGATTTTTACTCTTCAGACTGAACCACCCACCTCTGGCTTGGGATTAATTTGGCTGCCCTCCGCGTGTCTTTGCAGAGGTGCGGGGAGTCGGAGGTGGTGGATGAAAAAGGATCGGTGTCCTCCGGCTCGCTCTCTGCTGCTACCATGCCTGTCTTCCAGGATGTCCTCCTGCAGTTCCTGGACACTCAGGCACCTATGCTCAGTACGTCACATCTTCTCTTCTTTCACTCTCTCTCACCTTAAACGGTTCTGTTTTCTTTTACAGTGCATGGTGCTCTTACAGTAGGTTTAAATTCTTTAAACCGAAAATTCACTTCTTTATCAGTTTCATAAATATTCTAAAGCAGGTGTCTTCAGTCTTTAACTAGGTACTTCCAAATGAAGATAGTCCAGAGCCAGGGACCCCCCTGCTAGTAATGTGTGATCACATGACCCCACAGCTGGGGTGGTGAGCAAGACGGGAGTCACACCTGTGGCCTGTGCTACGAAGCGGGGTTACTGGCTTATCGGAGTAACTTGTCAGATTTAAGGTAGTCTGGGCAAAATGTAAGTGAATGAATATGAAGTCCATTTACACTGTGGTACCTTAAATCCGACAAGTTACCCCGATAAGCCAGTAACCCTGCTTCATAGTACAGGCCACTGGTGTGTTTCACATTTAGTGAATGATACACTGACAGTCTGTCAATACTCTGATTCTGCACACCCCTATTTGATAACCCCTGTTCTGTGGCACTTTGATTTACAAAAACTTGTTTGCCTCATAATTAACTTTTAATTGCCTTCCAGCAAATCATCTGTTTTTCCTAGAAATGCTTTCCTACAAATCACTGTGTTATTCATCTTCATATTTACAGCCATCTCTTTTATCACCTTGTCTCTCTTAAACTATTCATTACAGTTTAAATGTTTTGTAATTCTTTTATTTAGATAAGATATTCAGCTTCTGATAAATTAAATAGCATAGCATGGAACGTCTCTTTACAGCTGAACCTGGCAATGAGAGCGAGCGTGTGGAATTCTCCAACCTGGTCCTCCTGTTCTGTGAGCTCATCCGCCATGACGTCTTCTCCCACAACATCTACATGTGTACCCTCATCTCCCGTGGGGACCTGGCTTCCGACCCCCACTTGCCCCGCCCCCGTTCCCCTGGCGATGAGCCGTCCGACGACATGATGGAGCGTAAGGACCAGGAGGCCGGAGGAGTTGTCAAGATGGAGGTGTGCAGCGGTGTCTCCTCACTTATGTTTTCCAGAAGTATTCCGGTGTGGCTATTTTTAATACAACGTTTGACACAATATTTTGCCTTTCAGTATACTAGTCTGTCTGAGTCAATGGAGAATGAACCCAACTCGAGTGCAAATTTTGATGAGGTATGTCCTCTCTTGGTGGAAAAGCATCGATTTTCATATGTGTATGTGGTTCTCAGTGTAGGAACCTCTGAGCTGGCATAGCAAGACTCATCGTCTGCTTGGTGGTGGTAGTGAACCTCTGATTTGAGGATCATGCTAATAAAATAAAAATTGCACTAATGCTGCCGTTGGACTCCTGTGGTCCGCAGATGTTTTCCCCTCCCATGCACAGTGAGTCAAAGGGTAGCCCTTCCCCGGAGAAGCCTGTCCCCGAGCAGGATGTCAAAGGCGGCGTGAAGGAGAAGGCGGGAGAGCCCGCCTTCCCACTGGTGTACGAGCAGCCACGCCACATCCAGTACGCCACGCACTTCCCAATCCCGCAGGTGAGCTGCAGCTGCAGGCTGCCGTCGGGGAGCCGTCTGCCAGTCAGCGGCCGCTCCCGCCTGTGCCGTCTGCTTTTCGCTCCACTCTCTTCCTCGGTGTGTGTCCTGTCAGGAGGAGAGCGCCAGCCACGAGTGCAACCAGCGCCTGGTGGTGCTCTACGGCGTGGGCAAGCAGCGGGACGAGGCCCGACACACTATCAAGAAGATCACCAAAGACATCCTGAAAGTGCTGAACCGCAAAAGTACCGCGGAGACTGGTAGGAGGCCGGCTCTTGGTGTTCAGCCAGGTTCACATTCCAAGTTCTTCATGACGTATTGGCAGAATAGCCTCTATTCTCTCTTGTTTCCTTGATGTTGCCCTGCTCAAACCTGAAAGTGTCTGAAAAAGGTCTTTGTAACGATAGTACTTTGAAATGCGCCGCCCCAAGCTTTCACTATTGCTGTTGCGGCTGGGTACCACACATTTGCTGCGTCGCATTTCTGGCTTTTCGTGAAAGGTCTGGCCTTTTTAAATAGCCCGTTCTGAGCAGAATGCCTACCGGCATCGTGTAGCCACCCATGCTTGCTGGCTCGCTGCAGTAATGCTTTTTCTGATGCATGCCATCATACTGCTTGCTTCAGGGGGAGAGGAAGGGCAGAAGAGGAAGAGGAGCAAGCCCGAAGCCTTCCCGACGGCAGAAGACATATTCTCTAAATTCCAGCTTCTCTCCCACTTTGACCAGCATCAGGTCACCTCTCAGGTTAGTGTGTTACTGCATGCCGGAGCTGCACCAGTGCTGCTGTGATGATGCACCTTTCACTTCTGTTTCTCTTGTTTTTTTCATTTGAATTAGCAAAAGGCTTTTGTGTCCTTTAACTGACAGGTGTCTAGGAATGTTCTGGAACAGATCACCAGTTTTGCCTTAGGGATGTCCTACCACCTGCCCCTGGTCCAGCACATCCAATTCATCTTTGACCTCATGGAGTACTCGCTCAACATTAGCGGCCTCATAGACTTTGCCATTCAAGTAAGGAAATAAACAGATCTGCCCTTAAGTAAATCTGCATGAGCCAAAGGGTTTTTTTCCCTCTCTCCTTTATTAAGGTACAGCATTGTTTGTGTGAATTTAAGAATGTCATTGAGTGCTGGGTTACAGAAGAAAATCTGGTCTTTGGTAGTCAAATAATGTAGTACTGAAGTGAGCTAGATTTCCTCAGCTAACCTTAACCCTCCAGCTATTCATACTGTCTGCACAAACTGTCAAAACACTTGTAAAAGATTGTACGTGAATTATTCGCAGACAATCTGTATATGACATGAAGATCTCCGGAGCTGATGTGCATTCCTTGTTGCAGCTGTTGAACGAGCTCAGCCTGGTGGAGGCCGAGCTTCTGTTGAAGTCCTCGAGCCTGGCGGGTAGCTACACCACAGGGCTCTGCCTGTGCATTGTCGCCGTGCTCCGACGCTACCACTCCTGCCTCATCCTCAACCCCGAGCAGACAGCGCAGGTCTTTGACGGGTACGCCTGTCTGCATTTACGTGTGCATTTAACTGACCTCATGTATGAAGCCAAGTCCTGGGCTGCTAGTGAAGCAGCCGTGATGTATTCCGAAGAGTGTCTGCATGTGATGTGCTATTCTTCTTCAGATTACGCATCGTGGTGAAGCATGGTGTGAATCCAGCAGACTGCTCCTCAGCTGAACGTTGCATTCTAGCCTACCTGTATGATCTCTACACCTCCTGCAGTCACCTGAAGAGCAAGTTTGGGGAGATATTCAGGTGAGGCACAGAATCCTATCAGTATAAAAGCGTCTGTTACTGATCCTCATGCTTATTTGTGCTATATAAGCTGTTTTGTCCCTCACAGTGATTTTTGCTCAAAAGTGAAGAATTCCATCTACTGCAACATTGACCCTTCTGACTCCAACATGTTGTGGGACCCAGTATTCATGATTGAAACCATAGCCAACCCTTCAGCACCAAACTTTAACCACTCCATGGTGGGAAAGATCCTCAATGACAGCCCTGCCAATCGCTACAGCTTTGTGTGCAATGTGCTCATGGATGTCTGCGTGGATCACCGAGATCCTGAGAGGTACTGCAGTCGGCTTACAAAACCAAAATGAAATAGATCTTTCAGAGACTGACTAGACTGTTTACCAAGCTAGTATTGGAAATGAAACAAAGTGATGCTTCTGTCAGTGTAATGTGTGGCTCTTCTGTAGGGTGAATGACATTGGGATTCTGTGTGCTGAGCTGACGGCGTACTGCCGCTCGCTGAGCGCGGAATGGCTGGGTGTCCTCAAAGCACTCTGCTGCTCCTCTAACAATGGCAACTGTGGCTTTAACGACCTTCTGTGCAATGTAGACGTAAGTAACTCCCGCACGACCTGAGTATATGACCCGTATTTCAGATAGATCCTGCATATTGGAGGATTTGCCGTAAATATTCTGGGATTCAATTTTGTATCCTGTGATGCTGAAAGTGATACGTTCTATTTCCAGGTCAGTGACCTGTCCTTCCATGACTCTTTGGCTACGTTCGTCGCCATCCTCATTGCCCGGCAGTGTCTCCTCCTGGAAGATCTGGTACGCTGTGTTGCGATCCCTTCTCTTCTAAATGCTGGTAAGTTTGGCTTCGACGAAACCTGAAATTCTAGATGTGGACGTTCCCGCTTTTTTATTTTATACCCGTTTCCTGCTGGGTTTTCATATTGACCTATCTTGTTGCTGACTATGCAATAAGGTTATTTATTGCCAGACATTAAATAAATTGTCCACAAAGGAGAAAATCGTTGCTTATATCAAAAGGGATTTATTAAGTTGCGGAAGTGGAAAGCATTATAAGGCTTGTCAGGTCATGCGTCACAAAACCCCGTTTATGCTTGGACTCTGTTTGGGGTGAGCTATAAGACTATAATGTCAAGCTTTGATTTGACTTAAAGTCTGCGTGACTGTTTCCCATTTGCTAATCATCTCTCAAATCCTTGCAATAAACGCATTGTCATTTTCGTAACTCTTTGCTTCCTCAGTGTAAACGTATTTTCCCCCGAGTCTGCATTTTAGCGAGTACGTCAGCGTATGACTGCTGAGCGATAAGTGCGTTTCCAGTGTGTTGCTCAGAAAGCGCGTCTTTCAGCCTGCAGTGAGCAGGACTCTGAGCCTGGAGCCAGACTGACCTGCAGGATTCTCCTCCATTTATTCAAGACCCCACAACGTAACCCGTGCCCTCAGGACAGTTCCAAGTCAGGTAATATGCTGTCCCCCATTGTAAGTACCCACTTCTGTCTCGGCATAGGTGTGATCTAAGACGCTTTGCAGTGGTATCTCATGAATGACTGTTGGGTTCTAAAGGCAACATATATGGGGCAGAACTTTTTCTTGACCACTTAATTTCTGTATCTGGGCTCTGTGACATGCAGTCTTATTTTGTAACGTGTTTCCTAAGAGACTCTATGCTTGCCATAACTCTCCATATGTCTAGTAGATATGGAGGATAGGTGGATTTTAAGTATTAAAATTTTGTGTGAACTTTTCTTTAAAGCAACCGTTGGGATCCGTTCATCGTGTGATCGCCACCTTTTGGCCGCATCACAGAACAGCATTGTTGTTGGTGCAGTGTTTGCTGTTCTCAAAGCTGTTTTTATGCTGGGTAGGTTGGCATTTTCCTTCTGACTGATGGCTGTCCAAGTTTTCAGCCTCAGTTTCTAATTCTATGGACTTTGTCTCAACCTTGTAATTTTTAGTAATGTAGAATAATACTGGTCCTCTCTTGTTTTGAAATAACATTCCGTTGATTGAGTTTGTCAGATATAAATCAGTTTTTAGTGGTTTGTAAAGAGAAGCTTTTAGTGCATTTATTACAAAGAATCAATGAAATGTAACAGAACAAGAAAACTCACTGTCAGGCTGTCATTGTGCTTTCAGGGGACGCCGAGCTCAAAGGCTCTGGCTTCTCCCACCCAGCTGGGCTGGATGATATAAGCGAAGACGACATGGGCTCCAAGAAGGGCTCGGGCCGTGCCGTTTCCATAGAGACTGCCAGCTTGGATGTATATGCAAAGTATGTGCTAAAGAGCATCTGTCAGCAGGTGAGAATTGGACATAAAAGTGGGTCTGTGTGTATGTATATGAGTGTGTATGTATTATGTATGGTGACATGAAAGGTGCATATAAATAAAATGTACTATTACATGTGTGTAAAATAGGGCTGAAACGGTGCACGTGTTGTGTACCGTTTGGTACAATATTTTTGGTTTGGTACATACAATGAAACTAATAGCCTGATTTGTTTGACTGTACAGGACTTTTAAATTTACAAGTGGATGTTCAGTACAGAAAACATGGTAATTGTAGCTATGATTTGGTTATAGCTGATGCTGGTTACTGTTAGTCATAATCTGCCATTTTAGAATGCTACGATCTTGGTTCAGTGTACGGTCTTAGCTTAGTCGTCGATGAGATGGAGCCTGTCTTGGTTCAGTGTATGGTCTTAGCTTAGTCGTCGATGAGATGGAGCCTGTCTTGGTTCAGTGTACGGTCTTAGCTTAGTCGTCGATGAGATGGAGCCGGTCTTGGTTCAGTGTACGGTCTTGTAAAAGCTCTTGATGAGCCATTTTAATGCCTCTCCCTTCACCCCAGTGTTTGCCGTCAGCAGCCAATATACTCATGTACCGTATTTGGCACATCAGTGCCTCATAAAATTAATTAGTGAAATTTAACGAATACTTGGACGAGCTGGGCTGCCCCTGAGGATGTTGTGTTCCGTGCGTGCGTGCGTGCGAGCGATATGTTAGAAGTGTTTATTTCTTTCCTTAGCAAACATGCACTTACTACCCAGATCAGGCTTTAAACAGTTTCCTTGCCTGCCTAAGGCTTTGGCACAGTGCTCTTTCTGTGTGCATGTTATTGGGGCTGTCGCCTTCTCTTTGGGCCATGTGACTCAATATCCACAGGGTGACTCCATTCAAGCTCCGTATCCACGAGACACGGTGCTCTCCTCTCTCCCCCAGGAATGGGTGGGGGAGCGCTGCCTGAAGTCTCTCTCGGAGGACAGCAGTGCCCTGCAGGACCCCGTGCTGGTCAACATCCAAGCTCAGCGCCTCCTACAGCTCATCTGCTACCCCCACAGGCAGCTGGACAGCGAGGAGGGAGACAACCCGCAGCGGCAGCGAATCAAACGCATCCTGCAGGTCGGCTCCGCCCTCATTCATCCAGAGGGGGATAGTTCAGGTCTAGAAAGGAAGAAGCCTAGACCAAGGTTTTGGTAAAACCAGCTAGTTGAGTATAAAGAGTCACAGTTACAGTACTCAACTGGCTGGCTGAAAAAAAACCCTGGTCTGGACTTTTACTCTCTGGACCTGAACTATCCACCCTGATTCACTCTAGTGCATACGGTTGGGATGCGTGTTTACATGCTTTCTGCAAAGATTGCTGTTTGACATGCAACTTACATTATACTTATGATGCTTTGGTTGTCTTGTAATTTTATGGAAATTATATACTACCATTTATAGATTGCTCATGTTGAGAAGAACATGTGATAACTGAAATAATTTAAATAGTAAAAAGACAAAACAGTCTCTGTGAGTATGTGTGCAAATGTTCTGCGGCTCTCTAAAAAAATGACTACTGAAATTGCTCAAATAAATGAAATGCCTGTAATAGGAAAAAGCTTTTGACTCCAGTCTCTGTGTTATAGAACATGGACCAGTGGACCATGAGACAGTCGTCCCTAGAGCTCCAGCTCATGATCAAGCAGAGCACAAATAACGTGAGTGTTGTAAGATCAAAGCATGAACTGATGTTAAGGGGTCAGCCTTAAGCCATGTCGCTTTGGCTCACTTTTTATTTAGTTTCTGCATTTCAGTTATGCACTTGGTACATATTTAATAATTAAGTCCTTTGTCAAATGAACTGCACATTCTTCCTATCCCTGCAGGAATTAAATACTTTATTGGAGAATATCGCCAAGGCCACGATAGAGGTGTTCCAGAAGTCTGCCGAGATGAATACCAGTAACCCCACGGGCAATGGAGCTGCTGTTTCCAATAGCTTGGGAGGTTCTGCTTCGAACAGCAACAGCGGCAGCAAAATGAAGCCGGTGCTCAGGTGTGCATGTTCATATTGCCAGCCTGCAGTCTCAGTCTGCAAATAGGGGATCAGATGTGCATGTTCATATTGCCAGTCTGCGAATAGGGGATCAGATGTGCATGTTCATATTGCCAGCCTGCAGTCTCAGTCTGCGAATAGGGGACTCAGTATTGGCATAAAGGCATTTGTCCAGTACTGTGGACACAAATGCACCTTCACCGTAAAATGGCAATATTATGTTTTTATTGGCTTTTGGCTACATGAGACCAACATGTACGCTTTTGATTTTTCGTCCTGCTCATTCGATCTCTAACTGATATACTGGTGGTGATAATCGTCCAGATTGAAAAGGCTTTTGTGTGTCTGGCTTCCTGCAGCTCGTCTGAGCGCTCAGGAGTCTGGCTGGTGGCTCCACTCATAGCCAAGCTGCCCACCTCGGTGCAGGGACACGTGCTGAAGGCCACGGGCGAGGAGCTGGAGAAGGGCCAGCACCTGGGCTCCTCGTCCCGCAAGGAGCGAGACCGGCAGAAGCAGAAGAGGTGGGGGCCTCTCTGCACAGTCAGGGTGAAGCAGTTCTGAGTTCCACATGCACTGATCAGTAGGTACTCTCAGGGTGGCAGTCTGTCACAAAGCTGAGCACCATTTGGTTTTATTTGTTTCAAACTGGTAAGTTTGAACTGGCCTTGCAAAATAATATGAGTGGTCATTTCATCTTCTCATTATTCTGAAAAGTGTGGAATAATTTTTTTTGTATATATTAACTGACCTTAGTGCAGAATATGTATGTGGTTGAAATGTCAGGAAATGTACTCAATTCCTTTTCCTATTTATAGAGCACATTTCCAGCCACAAAGGTGCTTTACAGGCGGGGGGGGGGAACACAAAAAAACAAAACAACCTTATAAGACTACTTGGGGAAATAGTCACAGAGAACAGGCATGTGTTTAGCTTAGCCTTGAAGAGGCTAACGGGAAGCAGAGCTAGCATGCAGCGGTAGCATGTTCCATAGCCGCAGAGCAGCTACTGCAAAGTCCCCCCTAGTCTTAAGCCTGAACTCGGGAGAAACTTGTACTGTCAGTGCATTCAGCGCCTGCGCCTGCAATTTCTGCAGTCTGCCCACAGCATGACGCATTCTGTTTCAGTATGTCCCTCCTGAGTCAGCAGCCCTTCCTGTCCTTGGTGCTGACGTGCCTGAAGGGTCAGGATGAGCAGAGGGAAGGGCTCCTGACCTCACTCTACAGTCAGGTTCAGCAGGTAGTATGGCCTCCACAGTGCTCTGCTCATGACTACGTGGCCTTTTTTCTAAAACCATCTTCATTTTTCATGTCTGTCCCTCAGATTGTCACAAACTGGCGTGAAGACCAGTATCAGGATGACTGCAAAGCCAAACAAATGATGCATGAAGCCCTGAAGTTGCGGCTTAACCTGGTACAGCATTTATTACTGTATCTGTGCCTTAGTCGTGACTCTGTTATCCGTACAGACTCTTCTCTTGGCTGTATCTGTGCCCTGGTGGTGACTCTGTGTTATCCGTACAGACTCTTCTCTTGGCTGTATCTGTGCCCTGGTGGTGACTCTGTGTTAATCGTACAGACTCTTCTCTCGGCTGTGAGCGTCTGTGGTCGCCCTGGCCCCCTCACTCACGGCGTGCTCCTTTGCAGGTGGGGGGCATGTTCGACACGGTGCAGCGCAGCACCCAGCAGACTACTGAGTGGGCAGTGTTACTCCTGGACATCATCAGCAGTGGCACTGTGGACATGCAGTCCAACAAGTCAGTCCCTGTCATTTGCCGGGTCCTGGGTCTCTGAGCACTTCACCGGTTTTGTCCCACATGCACAGGACCAGTCCAGCAGATAGTAAATCTGTATAGATATCACTGTCTCCCTGGATCTCTCTGTGCAGTTCTCACATTCTCCCTGTTGGCGTAGCATTTCTCTGGATATTCCCTTTACCTCATTGCATTCAAAGACTATGTGGTTAAGTCAGTTGATGTCTCAAAAATGTCCTTATTTTGTGTATGTGTGTGTGCCCTGCACTGGCCTGACATCCCATCTAGGGGTCTTAAGCCCAGTGCATCCTGGGATATGTGTCTGCATTACCGTGGCCCTGTACTAGATAATTGGTCATCGAAAATGGATTTTATTGCTTGGCTGACTGTCTGTTCATTTTATGGTGCTGTTGTTGGTTGTCCCGATCTCTCACCGCTCTTTGATTGTGTCTGTTTCAGTGAGTTGTTCACCACCGTCCTGGATATGCTGAGCGTGCTTATCAATGGCACGCTAGCTGCTGATATGTCCAGCATCTCGCAGGGCAGCATGGAGGAGAACAAGAGGGCCTACATGAATTTGGTGAAGAAGCTCAGGGTAAGTGCTCGACTTTCGACATGACGACCTTTTAGTGATGATGGACTGCCAATGGCCACGTGCTTTGATTGCATCTCTTTGCTTGGTTTCCATGCAGAAGGAACTGGGAGACCGACAGTCGGAGAGCCTGGAGAAAGTGCGGCAGTTACTGCCTCTCCCGAAGCAGACTCGCGATGTCATTACCTGCGAGCCACAGGGCTCCTTAATCGACACTAAGGGGAACAAGATAGCCGGCTTCGAGAAAGAGGTCATCCCGCTATATATATTTATCCCTTTGAGTCACAGTGATAAGGTTTCTGATTTAGACTTAAGGTGAACCTTAAATATGAAATGTGCTCTTTTAAAAGAGCATTCAAAAAAAGATAACGTAATCTGAAAGCTTAGTATGCGCCTTAGTCAATGCGCCTTTCTCCAAACAGGGTCTTCAAGTTTCAACGAAGCAGAAGATATCTCCGTGGGATGTGTTTGAGGGGCAGAAACACTCGGCCCCCCTGTCCTGGGGCTGGTTTGGGACTGTCCGGGTGGACCGTAAGGTCACCAAGTACGAGGAGCAGCAGCGCCTCCTGCTGTACCACACGCACCTGAAGCCCAAACCCCGTAGCTACTACCTGGAGCCCTTGCCGCTGCCCCCCGAAGAGGAGGAACCTCCCACGCCCGTGGCCCCCGAGCCAGAGAAGAAGATGGCCGAGGCGGCCAAAACGGAGAAGAGCACGCCTGCCATCACCTCGGACCCCAGCAAGAAAAAGAACAGCAAAAAGAAGAGGAACCAGTCAACAAGCAAAACCGAGGTGAGGCATCCTGAGCTCTTCATGCTCGCAGAACGCAGGCCGGTAGGATTATAGAATGCAAAGCACAAAACTTATTATTAATACTGCTTAGTACATTTATTACCAAATATGTATTCTTGCAATGTGGTCTAGATCAGGACACACTGAAGAATAATGTTGAATTCGCTATAGGTGTATGTGACTGTTTAACATGGTCTGTCGTCGTTTGCTCAGGACTATGTGATGAGCACCCCAAGAGGATCTTACGTAAACACCATGCCCACGGACCTCCTACATAACCAGCCTGGGCACCATTACAACAGAATGGCATATAGCCATCAACCTATGGGCATTTATCCTCAGAATCAGCCTTTGCCTGCAGGTCAGTCTGATGGCAATACCCCATGCCATTCATTCATTAGCCAAGACACTTATGTTGACATGGGTCATTGTTATTTGAATCCTATCTTGGCAGGAAATAGACCACGAGGCAGGACTAGACTGGATAGACAGCCAGAGGGCACAAATGAGCAGGTGCAATTTAGACGCCCCTGGTAACTTAGGCTGTATGAACTGGATGAGGAGAGGAAGCCAGTTTGGAGAAAAAGCCATCTGTCACAAACCGGGTCAAGAGCGATGCCAGGTTCCTGGAACTGTAGAGCAGCTCTTCCTGCAGTCTACAGTTTAGTGACATTGCTCTGTTGTAGGTGATTAAATAATAACTTTCCCCAAGTTTTCTAGCCTTTGAGATTTTAATAATAATTGATACTTAAGGGGAAATTCTCTTTACGCCTCCCCCAACGTGCTCTCTGTAGGTGAGAGCAATCTGGTCACGAAGGGCAGCCACCCATAGCAGCAGCCAGGGAGCTGGGGGTTAAGGGCCTTGCATGAGGACCCGCAGATGTGCTGAGGCCAGGCTCGAACCGGCAACCTTCTAATCACAGGCACAGAGGATTAGTCCATTGAGCCAGTGTGTGTCAGGCTCGTGTGCAACTCAGCTGTGTCCTTGCAGTTTTCTTAGTAAATCCATATTTGTTTTTGGCTGCTTTCTTAGCCTGTATGCCACCTACTATGTCTAGTAAATGTAATTTCTGCTGTATGGCCATGTATGAGAGTCCTGAGGACGTGCGTAACCAGTACGTGTAACGCTCAGGTTTCTTGGTACCTGGGCTAAAGCTGTCTGACTGTGTTACACCCCTCATTTCATCACCTAGGTGGTCCTCGGCTTGAAACCTCTTACCGACCTCCTCGCAATATTTCTATGGGCAAACTCGTGCCCACTCGGCCGCCGTACCCTAACATGATGCCCTCTGTGCCGGGGAGCATGCCAGGCATGATGTCCCTGGAGCAGCAGCAGCAGCAGTATAAGATGACTAACTACAAGCAGCAGCCCCCCATGCCGCAGAGTCAGATGATGCGATTGCACCTGCAGGCAAAACTGGTAAGCCTCACTGCCCCGTCCCCGGCGACCTTGTCGGCCTCACTGCCCCGTCCCCGTCGGCCTCGCTGGCCCGTCCCCATTGACCTTGTCGGCCTCACTGGCCCGTCCCCGGCGACCTTGTCGGCCTCACTGCCCCGTCCCCGGCGACCTCGTCGGCCTCACTGCCCCGTCCCCATTGACCTTGTCGGCCTCGCTGCCCCGTCCCCATTGACCTTGTCGGCCTCGCTGCCCCGTCCCCGGTGACCTTTTCGGCCTCGCTGCCCCGTCCCCGGCGACCTTGTCGGCCTCGCTGCCCCGTCCCCGG
>JAODJU010000038.1:5254863-5275845 GCA_026776725.1 Gnathonemus echidnorhynchus
CGTCGACCTTGTCGGCCTCGCTGGCCCGTCCCCGTCGACCTTGTCGGCCTCGCTGGCCCGTCCCCGTCGACCTTGTCGGCCTCGCTGCCCCGTCCCCGGCGACCTTGTCGGCCTCACTGGCCCGTCCCCATCAATCAAAATGCATGGACTGCGTATCTTGCTTATTTATAGTTTCTCTTAACCGATGAGAAAATTGAATTTGAAATATCACTGTACTTTCCAGAACATGCAACAAATGCGACAAATGACACCCAACAACCAGTACTCATCAATGCAGCCCTCCCAGGTGAGTCCCGTTGTCTTTCTGATGAATGTATGCTGTTACTGACTTTCTGGATGTGCTGCCTAATTATGTTTGCTCTTCTCACAGAATATTGCTCAGGGCTACACGTCCTATGGCTCTCACATGCATCCTCACCCCTCCCAGACTGCTGGGATGGTTCACTCCGCCTACTCCAGCCAGGGATTCCCAGGGTCGCAACCCGGCTCCAACCCACCCATGGTGGACCCTTTAAGGCATATCCAGCAGAGGCCCAGTGGCTATGTCCATCAGCAGGCACCAAGCTATGTGCACACTATGCAGACTACACAAAGGTGAGCCAGTCGGCAAGAAGCAGCTCCGTTTCTTGTGGTGTGTGTGGGTGTGGATTTACACACACATTACATGCGTATCTTCTGTAATGGTAAGAAGAATGACTAGATAGAATCAGCTTAGTGAAACATCGGTATGAATGAAAGACTACTTTCGCAAAGCCGCTAATTTAAGTCGACGTTAAATATCCACAGTTCATTTTAAAAGCAGTTCCATCAATTCAGAAGCCAGCAGGCCTGCTAGGTAGTTAGTAAACTTGTGATATCACCAATTTGCTAAATGGTGGGGTCACGTACTAGCACTCATAAAACAGTGTAACATTAGTGAAATTTGTAGTTTGAACCACATCATTGATACTAGATCACATAGTATGTGACTGGAAAGCTTTAGTTTAATGTAACGTAATATTTATAGACTTTCACAAAAAGTGGCTGCGATTTAATGTGACCTAATGCATGAATTCTAAGGCAACCAACCTCCTGATGTCACCTCCTACGCTTGAACACGATGGCACTACACTTGCCTGAAAATTCTAACTTTTGATTACTTATTTTTAATTTAGTTTCCGCGACAGTGTTGAACCTATAAGGATTTTTAGGTTGGGGATCCACCTTGGAAATTATGCTAACTACTTGTGTTTCCCGTCCACTTTAAATTTGGCCATGAGTCCCTCCAGTGAGTCTGTGATTGGTGGATGGATGGCTCTGAAGAGGGTCAGGGTTGCATGGAGTGTAATTCATTAAGGAGTTGTCTGTGTTCCGGAACCTCCGCAGATTTGCCCATCAGTCAATGCAGCAGGCGCCGATGGTGCAGGGGCTGGGTCACATGGGCGGCCAGGTCGTGCATCCCGCCATGAGGGCTAACCCCCTGCTGGCCGAGCAGCAGCAGCAGCAGGCGCAGCAGCAAGCGCAGCAGCAAGCGCAGCAGCAGCAGGCACAGCAGCAGGCGCAGCAGCAAGCGCAGCAGCAGCAGGCCCAGCAGCAGCAAGCGCAGCAGCAGCAGGCCCAGCACCAGCCGCAGTACCTGCGCCCGCTGCCAGGGATGCGGGTATGCGTCTCAACCCAGATGCCGACGTCGGCCATCTTTTCTCTACCCTACTTTTATTCATCCCTCAGCCCCGTTTCCCGAAATAAGTGGAGGCCTTATTCCTGTGTAAAGCCATTTTTGGGTATTGACTGTGAAGTGAAGCCAGAATGGCTGCCTGCACCGTACCAGTGAATCTTTCATGTTATGCAGCAGCAGCAGGTCCAGCAGGTCCAACAGCAACAGGTGCAGCAACAGCAAGTGCCGCAGCAGCAAGTCCAACAGCAGGTGGGGGGGTCGCAGCCCCCCGCCCAGGCGCAGCCCCAGGCCCTGGGCATGCAGCCCCTCCCTCCACAGCAGCCCATGGTGGGTCCCACTTAGTGTCTCCTGCTCAAGAATTAGTGTAAAATGCCTTATTTATACCTTGTTAATACAGAAGCTATATTTCTATTTTTTTTTTTTTTACTAAGCTATAGTTATCGACACTGATATTTTAACACTGTGTATATATCTAACATTCAGTATTCTATGTAGACTCGTTCACCCTCTGTCTGGATTCATACTACCCGTTTTGTTATGGCACTACGAACATGGATACTTGTATGCATATTTGTCTTGTCTCGACCTGCCCTGAGGTGACTGTGGGTGTCTCAGTTTCCCCGGCAGGGTATGCAGCAGACTCAACAGCAACAGCAAACAGCTGCCCTGGTCAGACAGCTGCAGCAGCAGCTTTCAAGTAAGCTTTGGAGAGATGGGTAGAGTGCGTAGGGGGCTAGAGATTGTGGAGATTGGGGGTGCAGGGGGAGTAGGGATCAGATTATGGGTGACCATCCTTAATTTTGTACTATTAAAGGTATTTTAAGTGCTTTTTTTTCACTGAAATTGTCTTTTTCAGATTCACAACCTGGACAGAGCACCAGTTCATATTACTGAATAAGCGGGCTTCTATGGGTGACCGACTTGGAAGCCCTCAAAGACATTGTGTGATGTGTGTTGGTCCTTATGGATTTTTTTCATCCTTTGTGGGTAAAGATGGAACCTTTGTCCACACCCGTGTTTCCCCATTCCTCATGCTTCTGGGAACAAGGCTAATGGAGCAGGGACTGTTGCTTAATCTCAAGAACAGACATGCAAGCAGCAAAGAGACAATGCATTAGTTGCATTAAAAATGATGGATAATCTTGAACTACAAGGAGGAGGGGCTCTGTTGTGAAAATAGTGTTTGCCCTGAGCAGAGAATAATGGAAGACGTTATGTGTTTAAAAAAAGAAGCTATAATTGTTACTTTTATTTCAATTTGTACTATATTGGTTTTCGTTTTTCTCATTAAAAATCAATTAATTTTATCCATTCACTTTTTGGGATTTGCAGTATCTTTTAGGCTGGTGGATTTGCCTCAGGTTGAAAGGCAGATGTACTTACTGTCAAGCAAAGAGCCCCTGATAAATGACTAATTGACCGTTTTGCCCTAATTGTTAAATTCTGTGTATAGCAGACATTCAAACAAGCTAGGCATTTGTATGCTTCAGAATTTTGGTAGCCGATTTATAAATATAAATTATCCTTAACTTCATTCCAGATCTCTGTACATAAAGCTTTCCTTTAGTTTTCCTCAGTATTTCAAATCCAAGTTAATGTGTGAAGTTAACTGGATTTTAGCTTTTTCCAGTTAAATTATCATTTTCATTTCTGTATATTTATTTTTAGACTGTTGTTTTAGCCATTAATATTTTAGTGCCATTGCTGTGTTCTATTTTTTTTGCTTCCTTTGACCAAAACGACATTGAACGAGCAAACTGGCCAGGTTCCAGGTTTCATTGTAATGGTGTCTAAAGGGAGTACCACACAATTTAAGCTTTGGTATTTGCATTTTTAAACTGTCATAATCAAAGCATGTCTCCAGGTGGCCACTGAAAAAAATGCAGAGATGAAGTGAAATTTGTTATATTTTCATTTTCCAGTTCTATGGTTGTTTATTTGAATCTTTTTTTCCCTGAAAGTGTAAATGTTGCTCATTCAATGGTCTCAGATGAGAAATGACAAAGGAAAGTTTCCTTATCGGTGTATGAAACGCCCCTCTTAGAAGATTCGTAACAGAAGTCAAGCAGTAAGGAACCGTCTACATGGAGCAGTTGAAGCTGAGAGTTAGAAAGAGGCTGGCAGGGGTCAGTGGGGAAAACTTAGAGAACCACTGCTCTGTTTGAGACTGCTAGAACAAACGGAACTTCAAAGCTGAAGGTGGTGAAGGGACCAGCATCTGCCGCATGTCTGCAGACCACTTCCCGATACGTTACTGCATTGGGTCCAGTAGTGTGAAGCTTCCCATTGCTTGGTAATGCAATTCATGCTGTTGCCAGGTACTGGAGTGTTCTGTTGGTCTACTGAATTGTCTGATTTCTGTGGCACAATGATACCTGAAGCACCATAACTTAATGATGACCTTTGTCATCATTTTTATAGACTGCTCTTCAAAGCAAGTGATTCTTTGACATTTAGCATTACAGGAGTGTAGTTTGGGGCCTCATTAATGAAATCTTAGAGATGTTAATCCTTCACGAAAACACCATTTTCAACACCAGACCACAAGTACTGCTATGTCCTTGTTTGAAGAACTAGATACAGTAGGTCTAGATACAGTAGGTCTAGTCCTGAATACGGTTACCCCACCCCCCTCTGCGATTTTGTTTATCATGGTTTCAGTGAACCAAGGTCTGAAAATATTAAATGAAAAATTACAGAAAATAATTCATAAGTTTTATCTTAAATGGTTTTGAGAGAGAACTTGTGGTACTCACTGACCAAAGGCATAGATGGGCAAAAAGCATAAGAATTTCCTTTATTTTCAGGGGTGAGAAGAAATGTGTGTGGGTGTGTGAGAGAGAGAGATCATGATCACAATCCTGAATCGGTTGTACAGTTGGATGGATGGATATATAAGAAATGGAACCTTTTCCTAAAATTCTGTCCAATGTTAGCAACACAAATAAATCTTTACAGAGTAAAATGTTCCATTCATCAATGCAAAGGACCCCACTTGGTACACTTAAGAGATTTTAAAAAGTCCAAGACTGCTGTATAACTAATTTATTCAAAATTGGGGTGGTCAATCATCATGCCAAAAACTGAAGAAATTAGTCTGGACCTCAGAACAAAGGCAGTGAATGCACATCTTAAATTAGATAGCTATGCCTCAAGTTTCAAGCTGTTCACAGGGTCCATAACTGCTATGTGTTGTATCATTGCAAAGTACAAGGACACACATTCTGATGGAGTCAAACCTGGATGAGGCCACAAGTGCAAGATTTCAAAGACTTTGGACAGGAAAATCATCGAAGATGTCAACAAGAATCCCTGGATCTCTATGAAGTTAGTCAC
Organism: Gnathonemus echidnorhynchus; assembly: GCA_026776725.1. Taxonomy (NCBI): domain Eukaryota; kingdom Metazoa; phylum Chordata; class Actinopteri; order Osteoglossiformes; family Mormyridae; genus Gnathonemus; species Gnathonemus echidnorhynchus. The sequence goes on from JAODJU010000038.1 coordinate 5,259,854, forward strand.
TGAATTGGGCTCATCTGGACTTGAGGTCTCAAATAAGACTGTTGTGAAGGCTCTTCATCATGGAGGCAAAAGACTGAGCACAAGATTTCGTCATACAATCTAGAGATATAATGGTACAATTTATACAAAATACAGGTCTTATCAAATATTTGGACTTTTGAATGGAGTATAATACTGACTACAAATCCTTCCTCCTTACTTTCAATTTCAAGTCCAAAATGTAAATGAGGGGTCAGTGAGTGGTTCAGCAGGCTACGTCTGTACATGTGGTCATAAGATCGCTACACTGGCTCATCCTGTGCTGCTTAGCTTTAGGATGAACTGGAAACTGGTACTAAAACAAACTGGTGCAGTGTTTTGATTTGACTATTGTGGTATTATGAAGTCTATATCGAGTAGAGTAGCATCTGCTGATGAAACGTGGACAGTTGCATCATTAATTTATTGATAGACAAAACGTATTTCAATAAGAAATCAATACATACCCAATGTACTTGCATATGATGCCAAAACTTTTTGTCAGACTAACCGATTACTTTTAAGGATACCATTAATTCAGACAAGCCTTAAACCCACCCATTTCAAAGTGGTGCACTACGGTGTATCTTCTTTCATAGTGTGCCTTTTTTCCCAAATAAAACGGATAAAAACGATTTATGGCTTTTATAACCTTGCTGCGGAGCAATAAAGAATATCTAGAATATATTCAACGTGCCATACTTCCCAGTTTAGTTAATAAAATGCCTCCTAAAATTAAAAATAAAAAGACCTCTTTGAACCCAAAGAGTTTGTGTGTAAATTCTGGTATCTTTCACACTTTACTAATTTTAAAGGTAATCCAGATGCCTTAGAAAACGGTTAACTAACATTACTAAATCAATGGACGTCTATGAACAAATCCATTCCCTGCAAGGTCTCCGCACTGTTAACCATAGGTCTTAACAGTACTAGTTTCCGACCACGACACAAGCGGTCACACAGGTTAGCGCCAATCCCGCATCAAAAAAGCGATTTGACCTTCCTAACCACCTATCATCTTACTCCGGATCCACCTTTTTGACCTTTGACCTATCAAACGGATATACGTTTTAAGCGTCACCGCCTAATCTCCAATAGAAATCGAGTAAAAACAGTATTACAAAAACTGACGTTTGAAGCAGCCAATGACAAAAATCCGTTCGACTGGCAAGGAAATGCCGAAGGGCGGGGTTAGTTTGAAGGTTCCTCTAGGCCTTGAGGGAGACCTGAGTGTATAGAGTGGTGCCTTGCACCCAGCTTCTGTTTGGGTCAGTTTTCTTGTGGTTTGTTGCCCATAGCAATAGTCTGGTGGAGGAGTGAGGATGCTGAAGTGCACGGCAATGTGGCAGAAACTGGCTCCATTGGCTAGAGCCTCTTCAAGTTTATGTCGCCATCATGTTCGAAGAAAGGGTATGTATTTACACTCTCTGTGTGGCCGGTACCTGCTGGTGATTGCCGTGTAAGTACACTGCCTGCAAATTACTGACTGTCATGCTTGTTTTCTTTCTTTTTTTGTTAACTGACCAACAAATCGTGCGTCCAAGTATTGTAAACGATGCTGACAGGTCACTAAGGCATGGCAGTCTAGTAGCGAATTAAGGTAACGTTACTGATTACAAATGTGAAATCCACTTCGGTGTGAATTCGTATGGATCGCTTTATATGTGCAAAGATAGAGTCCACTTTAATCCTTTTGCTTTAGTGTTTTATAGCACAACGTCAGTGTGGTAGCAGGTTGTCACAGATTAGCTGGCTGGCTACTGACAGTGGCAGTTGATTAGTTAAGGGTCAGTAATGACTGCGAACTACGTTAGTACGAATTTGTATTTGACAGTCATTGCGCAGGTTTTGTGTCATAATATGCATCATAATATGCGTTTAATAGTTTACTTTATATGGCTATCTGGCTAAACCGTGCTCTTAGAAGATTTTCTTCACGTTTACTGAATAATGTTATTTTTGTGTTAATTTGGTGCTCGTATGTAGGCCTTGCACAGTCTTTAAGTTAAACGTCACACCGGAGTGTCAAAGATGAATGAAATAACTACGTCCCCATATATGGTGCACTGCTGGGGCTGCGTGTCTGCACCCCACGGCTTTTCGTGTAAAGTTTGTACCAAGGTCGTGCACGGTTAACTATTAAACAGAGGCCTTGTAAGCTAAAGTAATTCGCCTATGGTCGCAAAATATTATTTTTGGTAGAATGACACTTCAGCTTTCTACGTGTTACAAATGAATGTAGTTTGCCGTTTTATGGTTCTGGATTAAAGTACAGTTATCATTTCAGTCATTGTGTTCTGAGACTGTTATTTGTCTAATCCACCTTTCTTTCTCTTAGTGCTGAAATGTGACAAAATGGTGCCGGTAATTCCAAAGGCCCCAATGTCGTCGGGCGCCCCCGGGGGGGCAGGCGATAATGCCGCTTACTTGATGATTGTGGGTGCTGCTTGTCTTGGAGGAGGAATATATGTAAGTGTACATATAAGTTTTTATACTGGAAGGCAAAATAAAGGGTTTTTGCAATAAAATAAACTGAACTTTTGTTTTTTGGCAGTAAAACAGATTGATATTCTTCATTTGTATTTTACTTAGTGTGCTTATCCTGGATATCTATTCTGTTTTGTACAACAAATCTATGTACAAGAACTCAGTATTATTAACAGGTATGCAAACCCTGTTCCAGAATTTTCCTGTCAGTGTAATTAATACGCAATTTTACTTACACCCAGTAACTCTCCAACACAGAAGAATGAAAATCTAATTTGGATCTTGAAGTTTGCTGTTGTTCTAACTTCTGCAACCAAAGTGTAATAGTTTCTTTTAGGTTATGTATTTTGCAAGTTAGTACACAGCTTAAATTTAAAATGGCCACACTGTGCTTAACAGCTACTCAATGAGCTCAAAATATTAGTTTCTGTCTAATTTTCATACAGCATGTATGAGTTCTGGGGAATGATGTCAGGGGCTGTAGGCCAGACTCATGCTGCATTTGGTGTGATTCAGTTATTTGTTTCTATTCATTTGCACTTTGCTAACAATGCTGAGCATGTGACAGTCAGTTTCTCAACTTTCTTGAAGATGTATAGCACCTTGTCACAAGATAAGAAGAGGTACCAGGATCGACTTAATGAAATAAGTTCCAGATCTGTAAAGCTTTCCGAAGAAGCCTCAGCGACCCTGCCCACACCAGCTGCAGGTAGGTTGGTGGGCTTTTGCTCTTTAGTTCCTGTTTTAGTTTTAAAATGCAAATGGATCCTATAACTAATGGTTTCTTAATGGTTGCTTTTCTGTTACTGTTTTCTGCAATGGAGACCTGATCCTGTTATTTTGATGCTCTGTGTAGATGATTAGACAATTTTCTAACAGAAGTGTTTTAATCGATTTCAAAAGCTTTTCCCCAGTTTTTTTGCAATGTCCCAAAACCAGACTACATCTAACAGAAATATTTCTTTTATATTATTTTACTTATATAACTTAATTGCTCCTTGAAGAGTTACACATGTTGATCATAATATTCTTATAATGTATTAGACCCTCTGCTCCACTTAAGACTCTAGAGTTTCGAGTTTAAATATCAGTTTCTGTACCTCATTAGTGTCTGCAGTCTTGATGTCCAAAACTTTTTATCTAAAAATTTTTGTCTTCGTTCTGAAAAGTTTTATGATTCTTGTGATTTATATTTCTTGTCCTGGTTTGTTTATCATGTTGGATGGGTGTCAGTTTTGCCTATGGTGAAAGAGGATACTTTAGACTAGGACATTGTTTTGTTTTTGTTTGTTTATTTACTTATTTATATTTGTGATGAAACTGATTTTTGTTTTCCAAAAGTATCCTATATCCAGTTTTTGTTTTTGCAAGTCTCCTATTAAGTTGCTTAAAATGAATGAAGTTATGAAGCTGTTGTACCTGAACAAATGACAGTAGTACCAGAAATCAATCCATCCTACTCACCGCTTATCCTAATGATCGCTTATCCTTGTCAAGGTCAATCGCCAGAAGTAAAGCTGCTTATTTCACTGAAAATGAGTTAGTACTAAGTGATTAAGAAAAAAATTTAAATTAGTTTTTAAGTAAGCAATTGAATAGACAATTGATGTTTTGAAGTTTTTTCTTTAACCTCAGTGCACTAGTTTCTTAAATTTCGATTTTCAAAAGATCTCATATTGCTTAAGAAACTGAACCTAGCATTAAAAAAATATGAATATTAATACCAGAGGTTCATGCATAGAGCTGATTGCTGAATAATTTCTCCCTTCTAGAACATATTTGACTTCTTGTAGTCATTGAGTTGCTTAAACTTTGCTTCACAAAGCCTTCTCACCCTTGGCTGTGAGCATCTGAGAAAGCTGTAATATTACTTGCTGACTTGCTGCATGCAATCTCTCACTATAAAGAGCCTGACATTCATGATGTGGAAGAAGTGGCCACTGTGGAAGAGAATACAGGCTCTGTTTTAGCAGAAAGGGGACCTCCAGAGCAGAATGAGGAGAAGACCGTAACCCCTAGTGATTCCAGCACAATTTCAGAATCTAAAGGTTACCTTGGATAGTTTGAACCACCCTCTTGTCTAGACTTTCTTGTTATAATTAAGATGCTGCATCGCCCTTCAGTCCTCTGTGTAATGTAGATTTGTTTGCACTGGGTAGTTTTCCATTTAGCAAATATGAAACTGCATGTGGGAGATTGCCTGTCATATGTTCACAATGACCACAGCATCCTGTTCTTGTTCACTCACTGTGAAATTGCCAGACTCGATCATCCATGAATTTGCTTCATTTTCTCCGTGTGTCCCATTAACTTCACACATGTTTTCTTTACCATTGTCTACTAATGCATCAATTTGCTTTGCATTCTGACTTTCTGGTGACCGTTTTCCAAACCACTGACCGTTTTAACACTGACATCTGGGGAAATCCTGTTTTACCTCATTGTTTCCAACATATCTAGATTTTTTTTATTATTATTAAGTGTGAAAATATCCAGCCTGTTCACCAAAACAAAGCAGTTAGATTTCTCTTTCAATTATACTGACAGTATCTGCACCAGTATTGGAATCAACACCTGGAGAACTGAAGACAGATCCTTCCTCTACTGAAAGTGGTAAGAGGCTAAGAGCTAACAGCACTGGAAGTTTAGTATTAGTTTTGAAACGTGAATGGAAGGACCAGCCTTAATCCTTGAGATACGCTGACACAACACAATGCCAGCCTTGGTATTTATATCCGAGGAAAGGCTTGTATACAAGCCGTCAGCAGTGTTGAGGCGTGAAGACCGACCTCTCTATCCAGGACAACACCCTTTTCAGGGTTTTCAGATCGGTTTTGTCTAAGGCTGTGCACTTTGCCTCCCATCCAGCTGGGGCAGATGCAGCCGTGAGCCCCCCCGAGCTCCCCCCTCACGCCCCCTACCTGCTGATCGGTGGTGGGACCGCTGCCTTTGCCGCAGCCCGCTCCATTCGGGCTCGGGATCCTGGCGCCAGGGTCAGTACCATGCTACACAGTACCAGATAATTCTCTTGTCGCAGGGTGTGCCTGTAGAATCGAGTAACCTACACTCACTGCCATGTAGACATCCTACTTTTATTCAAAGTGAATTGGGATTTCTACTATTTACCTGTAGTTTGTGTAGTTGGGTATTGCTACTGATGAAGTATTTTTCTCAAGAGTACAATAAAATGTCCTTTTGTGAACCCTGACCCTTAGAAACGTAGAGGTCCAAAGCGTAGTTTCAGCTGCAACGCCGTTTGCCCTGTTCAGACTAGTCATAAGAACTACTGCCGAATTCTGATCAGCTCCATTGGGTTTACATTGCTATGTCCTTAGGTGTTAATCGTTACAGATGAATGGGATCTACCATACATGCGCCCTCCTCTCTCCAAAGAGCTGTGGTTCTCTGATGATCCCAGTGTGATAGACACACTCCGTTTCAAACAGTGGAATGGCAAAGAGAGAAGGTGTGTCCCGTTCTCTGAAAAGGTGTTTGTGGATTTCTCCTTGGAATTATTTAATAATCTGCATTTTTCTTTTTACAGCATCTATTTCCAGCCTCCATCTTTTTATGTAAGTCCTCAGGAGTTATCTGGAGTGGAGAACGGTGGGGTCGCAGTTCTCACTGGTAAAAAGGTACGTTTCCGTTTCTTTTTGCTTGACTAAAGCAAAACCTAATATTTTTAAGGTCCCTAATGTTTAGCTAGTGTTTCTGTGCCTGTGTACCTGTGCGTTTGCGCGTGTACGTGTGCGTGGATGTTCCAGAAGTCAAGAAGGTAATATCAAAAGGTTGAGCAGTTTCAGCTCTGGACTGGCAGGTCAAGTGAAAAGTGCCTGCCCTGAATTTCCTGACATGCTCTCATAGGTGGTGCACATGGATGTAAGAGGAAACAAAGTACGCCTGAACGACGACTCTGAGATTTCTTACGACAAGTGCCTCATTGCCACAGGTAAGTCGAGACAGCACTGTGTGCAGAGGTGCAGATTTCTGCTCCAGAGAGTATAAATCCAAACCAAGATTTTGTTCCAACCAACCAGTTGAGTACTCTGTGACTGTGACTCTTTATACTCAACTGGTTGGTTGAAACAAAATCTTGGTCTGGATTTGTATTCTCTGGACCAGAAATTTCCACCTCTGCTGTGTAGCAGATAAACTACATTTTGATCTGTATATGGGGTGGATGTGGTGTGTGCTATCTTTGTATATTGTGTGTTTTTGCACACACAATTTGCATACATTCACAATAGCGGTATGCTGTGTGTGTGTGTGTTTTATAATCCCCATTGAGATTGGTGGTAAAGCGTCAGTCTCGTAAACCGAAAAGCGCAGGTTCATACCCTGTCTGTGCCTTTATACTAACGGTGAGTTTTAGGGGGCAGCGTGTGGCTCAGTGGGCTAAGCCTGTGTGCTTGTAATCACAAGGTTGCCGGTTCGAACCCAGCTTCAGTCTGCGTTGCTCCTTGAGCAAGACCCTTAACCCCCAGCTTCCCGGGTGCTGCTACGGGTAGCTGCCCTTTGCGGGCAACTTACTCTACAAAGATGAGGGGAGTTGAGGGGAGGAGTAAAGACAATTTCCCCACGGGGATCGATAAAGTATCTGTTATTGTTGTTATTGTTTTTGCAGTCCGTATATAAGTATCTGTAAGAATCTTTTTCTGACATTGCATTTAGAATACAGCTTCAGTTTTCCACTTAATGTATGTAATTTAGTTTTCGGGCTGTTTTAGGCGGAGTGCCAAGGAACTTACAGGTACTTGAGAGGGCAGGAGCAGCCGTGGCACAACACACGACCCTCTTCAGGAAAGTATGTGCAGTGCAGTCTTTGTCTTCTCTGTTCACAATTTGGAACTGTGTATATTTCCGGATTGTACAAATGTGTGAATGTCTGACTTTTATATTTATAGATTGAAGATTTCAAGTGTCTGGAGAAAATATCTAGAGAAGTCAAGTCCATAACTATTGTTGGGGGTGGATTTTTGGGGAGTGAGCTGGCATGTGCCCTGGGTAGGAAAGGTAAGGCCACTTCCTGAGTGCTGGGCACCTCTGATTCAGATATGAGCCAATCGTTGTAGGAAATACACTCACAAGCTTCCAATTCTGTCCTCAATCAGCTAAAGAAACTGGTCTGGAGGTGATACAGATGTTTCCAGAGAAGGGCAATATGGGGAAGGTGTTGCCCGAATATCTGAGCAACTGGACGACTAATAAAGTCAGGAAAGGTGAGAAGCACTTGAATCTTTGCGTATTATTAGTGAAGCGGCCCTTCACCGTTCTGTAATTACAGAAGTGCCCCCTAACGCCATTTCTCAGCCGCTTCGCTGCCCCTTCTTCATTACAGAGGGGGTGAATGTCATGACCGAGGCTCTGGTGAAGCATGTCAGTTTCCAGGATGGCAAAGTAGAAATCAAACTAAAGGATGGCCGTGTTGTAAGTATAGACTTTCACTTTTGTATATTCTGTAGAATTATTTTTCTCTTGCTCTCTGCTTTTGCTAGGGGCCACTGGGTAGTCCTTGTCCTGGCCAGGGCCCTTAGGTCACTCCCGTCAGTGTGGTCTTCTGCACGTTTTGGCCTGTGTGCTGGTGCCTGACTCTTGGCGAGTCCTTTGTTGTTGTTCTTGTTAATAATAATTTGCATTATTAATTACAAATCGCAGTGGTGATTTTTATATCACCGAGAGCTGAAAATTGATACCTCGGTTACTGTAATTATGTTAGTCATGTTTTTTTTTTCCTACCGATACATTTGCCTACTTGCACACAGCCCAATTTTGTTAAAGGACTGGCGTGCGAATCTTGCCCAGTGCCGTCATGAATGGTAAGTGTTTAAAGGGACTTTTCCAGTCACCACCACCTCAATTTAAATCCAACCACTGGATTCTGTAAAGGAAGCTGGCAGCTAGACATGACTGTCTGCTTGGATTCACGATTCAGTGCAGTTTCAGTGCAACTGGGAAACAGAATGTTTCAAAATCCCTCTTTGGATCTTAGAGTTTTGTTCGGAGACGGCCCATGGAAAGAAGCCGAACCTGCTGATGTGGGTTCGAATGTTTCTGTCGTGCCGATTGGATGGGAGGAGAACAAGCAGTTGGTCGCTGGGGTGGGATGAAGCTCCAATGGTCTTGACCGCCCTCTTTAGTCAGTGCAGTTTGTAAAGGGCCGAGGTGGCTGCGATGTCCTGGGCCATCTTGGTGACTCGCTGTAGAGCTCTTTGGTGAGCCTTGAAGCGGCCAGCACATGAAGCAATCATGCAGTTTGTCTGGAGGCTCTCTGTAACATGCCTGTAGAAGCTGACCAGCAGTTTCTGAGGATGCAGCCCTGTGGTTTGCCTGTGCTTGGGCTCAGAGGGGAGGAGGCAGTTTGAGGGTGATTGTTCGGGTAGTCTGTTAGTTTGTGTTTAGGCAACAGCAACCAAGGAGAAGATCAGCTCACTGCTTAGGCAGTTGCTGTTGCCTTTTACAGCTTTGCCATTTTCAGTTTCAGAGTTTTTTTTCTTGAGATATGTATTTATGCAAAATTTACAGGCTGAACAAGCAGCAATGTTCTCATGAAATGTGGCATGTTGTATCTTTATTTTTGCTTTTGATACATCCTCTTTTCCACCTTATCGGATGTGTATGGGCTGCTCATGCGGTCACAAGCTTGGTATCATTTTTCAGGGCTCCCCCAAAACGGGGACAAAACGCGCCGGTCTAGGGCTGAAAGTTTGTCACCCCCGGTGCCTGTTTAGCCTTGACTTTTGGTAGTCAGCTTATTGGGCGTGATTGTGTTGAACTCTGAACTTTAGTTGATGAATCACATTCTTGCTTGGTGACTTGCACACCATTCACTCGCTCACCTACAGAACATTTGGTCACTCAGATTAACTTCAGCATGTTTTTAGACTGTGGGAGGAACCTGGAGAACCCAGAGGAAACCTCATGATGACACGGGGAGAACATGCAGAGAGAACATGACACCCAAACCCCACTGTGCCACCCTCCTGTCCCTTTTATTGTCTGTCTGTTTGTTTTGTAAATAATAAACAAATGACTCATTCATTCAGAGGATTAAGATTTTTTGTAAATTGAGTGCAGGAGATTTTGTTTGGGAATATAAATAGACTTGAGTTCACAAAACAGGGACACCAGTTCCTTCCTTGGCATAGCCTGCTGTGATCAGTCCAAGTGAAACTTATTAATCTCTTATCGATCTCTACTCTCAGATCCACATCAAGAAGCATAGAACGGGCAGGATGAAGGGTTCTTAAGGGCTGATTGTCTGTGGAACAAAGTGGAATGAGTTTGTTTTCCAGATCTGCTACCAACTAAGTGAACCCAACTATGGGAAAGCAACACTGAAGTCTGAATGGGTAGCACCCCTGGGAGATATACTGAATCTATACAAGTTGTTTTGAGGGCAAAGGGAGTGCAACACAATATGAGGGTGGTTTTCTTTTGTTTTTGAACAACAGTTGTTGCCATGCTGTATGTGTTTATTTCTAAATGTTACCTTTGTTCACTTAGGTAAAAACTGATCACATTGTAGCTGCAGTGGGACTGGAGCCAAGTGTGGAGCTGGCCAAGTCTGCTGGCATGGAGGTGGACTCTGACTTTGGGGGATACAGGGTCAATGCGGAACTGCAGGCTCGATCTAACATATGGGTGGTATGCGCTTTTAAATTTAAAGTAGTGTTTGAAAATGGAACATGAATGTTTGTTTTTATTTGGGGAGTTAAGTTTAAAAGCCTGAAATTTTCTAAATATAAAATGAAAAGGTAGTATTACAAATGGTATTGGTCAGTGTTCACTGGTGTGTTGTTTCCATAGGCTGGTGACGCCGCCTGCTTTTATGACATCAGACTGGGCCGGCGACGGGTGGAACATCATGACCATGCAGTGGTGAGCGGTAGACTGGCTGGGGAAAACATGACTGGAGCCAGCAAACCCTACTGGCACCAGTCTATGTTCTGGTGAGACTTGATTTCAAGTGTTTGTTCAGAAAGTAAAGTTTTGTTTCATTTAGGGCTGCATGATATCATGTCAGGATTATATGGCACATGCACAGTAATTATTCTGCTGAGTAATTACTAGGAGTTAGATGGTGGGTGTAAGCATCCATCCAGATCCTGGATATTCGGTACTGTTTGGGCATTTACTTACACCCACAATTTGGTAACCAGATTATAGGGTTGCCTTAATCCCATTTTCTTCAGACCGATTATGAGTATCTAAATTTGTGTACATGCCGATACCAAGTACCAGTACAAGTACTTAAGGCAGTATTTATAATATTGAAAATAACAATGACCTGCGCGGCATTACCGATGGGTAAATTATACTTAAGAACTTTTACAAAAACCTGTTGTACCAGGCTAACAATTACCATCACATGCAATGAACTGGAAGAGTGACAAGGGCATCACATTGCACCCTGAGGTGAGGTCATTTTTCCACAGTGCAGGACCAGACATTTGTGGCAGAGTCTCAGGATTTGTGGTAATTTTTAATAATTCCCACAAATTCAGCGTGCATAATACGGGACATTAACACAGTGAAATTACCATATTGGTGAAGATGAATAACAGTAAAAATGGAAAGAGAAATTTCACTTTATTGTAACTATTACAGCAATAATTTACTAATAAAAAGAATGAACTATAATGCGACTTGAAGCTGTAATTCGATGACGTCACACCTCTGAGCCTGATACACCCATCCCCCGCAATGATAATATGAAACCTGCCCTGCTCTGAGGCATGTCTGTGTCGCAGGACCTACTCGGCAGTGTAAGTAAGAGCCTCTTATTTTTACTGCACGTTGATTGTCTCGACATTTTCTCTCTTCTCCAGAAATTGCGCTACAGTTTGTTGTTGCGGTCTTTCTCTGCTAGCATTAGCAAACTCCATGTACTCGCTATGGTGCGTCTTTAGATGTTTGATCAAGTCGCTTGTGTTAAATGATGTGCTGTCCCTTCTTCCTCTTGACACTTTAGCAGAACAGAGGCTACAATCTGCTTTACTTCTGTCATCATCCCTTATCTTAAAATACATCCAAACCGCCAACATCCTCTGTTCGCCAGTTTGCCAATGCCAGTGTTCTGTGCAGTTAGACTTCCCAAATGTCTCTGGTTGATGTAGCTCTCGCTAGATGCCGAAATCTGATTGGGCAGCAAAAAAAATAAAAACACACTGCTGCTTTGAGTTAACGTAATGTTGCAGTTAAGTGGTTTCGGTATGACTATATGAGCGCAGTATCGGCCTGATACCCGATGCCAGTATTGGCGTTGGTGCATCTCTACAGATTAGTAGTACCTCTAAAATATTAATGGGGTGTATTGTGACGTCAAATAGTTAGTAATCTAGTAATTCATAGTATATATGGGTTTAATATTTTAGACATACTACTAATCTGCATACCAAATTGTGGGTGCAAGTAAAAATCCGTGTAGTACTGAAAAACCAGCACCCAGGCAAATGTTTCATGCCCACAATGTAGGTGATTATTGCACATGTGCCATATAATCGCGATTATATCACAATGCAATGTTGTGCATTCATTTGATCTCATTTTCCGTGCTGTGCGTTAGGAGTGACCTTGGTCCTGATGTTGGCTATGAAGCCATTGGAATTGTGGACAGTAGCCTTCCAACAGTTGGCGTCTTTGCTAAAGCAACACCGAAAGACACACCCAAAGCTGCTACTGAAGAATCAGGTACAGCCCTCAGGCCAGTGACCATGTAGCTCTTAGCATCCTATAGCATGCAGCTCTTTAGGTTGAGAAAATCCTTTTACATGTCAAATTGGATTCCTAGTGGCAACTGCAATGTTAATATTAATCACTTCACTTGATTAATTCTGTGTAATGTGTAAGTGTACCAATTTGGAAGTAAATATGGTTCGTGACCAATAAATGTATTGGTTCAGCTTATAAAATATTAAAGATTAAGGATTTTAGAGTGTCGGTGAGAAATCCAAATGTAATTCATGATGAAATGGCCCTCTTTGCAAATTTTTGTAGGAACTGGTATCCGGTCCGAAAGCGAGACTGAAGCAGTAGCCAGCGGTGAAGCGGCTGTTTCCACGAGCAGTCCTCACATACCCCAGCAGGGAGAGGATTATGGGAAGGGAGTCATCTTTTATCTTCGGGACAAAGTCGTAGTGGGCATCATTCTGTGGAATGTATTCAACAGAATGCCCATAGCCAGGAAGGTAAGTGATTTAACGTGCACATTTCAAAACACTTAATCTGTCAGATTTATGGACTGCAACAACTCTGCTTGGCCTGTGGGTACACTGTATCAACGGAAAAGTGTCAATCGGGCTTTAAGTAACACGTCTGCCTACAAATTAACATTTGTTGCAATGACATAAAATATTGAAGTTAGGACTGTGATCGTGGTAATGAGTGGCCTTTTGTTTGTTTGTTTAAGATCATTAAGGATGGGGAGGAACATGCAGACCTAAATGAAGTAGCTAAGCTCTTCAACATTCATGAGGACTGAAGGTGGATCAGGGATTGAAAATGAAATGTATGATGAAGGCCTTGAACGTTTAGTCATCACCGTGCTTTGATGGTCAGAAAGCTGACTTGCCGGAGAGAGAGAGACGCTTTGGGGACATGCATTTTTTTGGTATTCATTTCACTGTATAAATTTGGTCAATTTATGTATTGGATGCATCAGAGTTCTGGGTTTTCTTTTTATAATCTCCATTTATGTGAAAATAAACATTGTTTGAATGCAATGTCTCTCACGTAATTGTAAATGTGATTTCAAAAGAATCTGTAAGAGAACCTAATTTTTTATAAAATGAATGGAACTTGATGTTTCCCTTTAAGACTGAAGTAGTTGTATGAAAGTTAAATAAAATTTTTAAATTTGAATTGTCGCAATATTGTTTTTGGCTTCCTTTGTGTAACTCAACACCACTATTTGAGTTGAAATTCACTTTTCCTGTCTGTGTCTGTCCCCATGTTGTTGCTGCATGCAGGACTTGTGACTGAGGGGGAGGGGGAGGGACAGGGCAGGGCACTGGAGAAATATGCAATTAGGTAGTGTTATTTCATCCTACCTATTGAAACTTCCCATCTTTGAGTACTGCACATGCATACAATGAAATCACGTCCATGCTTGATATATGATGAGTCAGTAATGCTCGCATATTTATGACAGCACATCCTCCCTTTTAATATATATATATATATATATATATATATATATATATTTTTTTGGGCCATCTGCTTTCAGTCCATAAAGATGATGGTAGCATTTTTTGGTAGGGTAGCCCTGATCAATAGATATATCTGTTCACACATGCTTCGATAGGACAACTTGGCAAGGTAGGACAAATCAACAGAACAGGGGCCCTACTTAGATATTTTTAAAGTAACAAACTATATCAATATAAACAATATTGTCTCATCCTATATCTTGTAGGAAAATATATCAATACATCTGAAAAACTCGATATATCGCCCAGTCCTACCATAGTTCATTCTTAAAGTTACAATGGCATAAATTAGATCTCCCTAAGCTTGGCTAGATGGTTAGAATGCTGTTCTAGCAATATTTTTAATATGAGCATCGAATTCTCAGTCTGCTGTGTCACCAAGATCTTCAACCACAGTATTAGTTTTTTTTGTAGGGAGAAACATCAAGTTTTATGGGACCAATTACGCTTCAAACTACCTTGGGGTGAAGTAACAATAGTTTTCTTAGGTTTTACTAAGAGGAAATTACTGGCCAGGCATTCTATCCTGGGTCTCCCTCAGTCTAATTTATGCTGCCTATGATAGGATGCCCCCTACCTTGTGATTCTGGCCAGGACAAACTGTTATAAGATGAATGGGTGGGCGTTACTGGTCATGCTGCTCCTCACATCTACAGAAGTCTCCAGCCTTTGACGACTCACTAGGTTTGACTGATTTGTACGGCTGCATATCATCAATGTGAATGGATGAAGACAAGACCTTGCTTCTGATATCACCGGTAACGGGCCCAGCGCTAATTCCTGTGGGATGCCATACTGTACTCTGGTCGATTCAGAGCAGTGTTTCTTAACCCAGTCCTCGGCGAACCCCAGACAGTCCATGTTTTAGCTTCCTCTCAGCTCCCAGCGCACCTGTACCAAGTATTTGGTGTTCCTGATTGGCTGGGAGCTGGGAGGGAGCAAAAACATGCACTGTCTGGGGTTTGCCGAGGACTGGGTTAAGAAACACTGATTCAGAGGATTCATTATTTAAATGAACAATATTGTAAAAATGCTCCAGGTTTTCCCTGCTTGATGGATGCCTACTCCTATCTGCTCAGTACAGCTCTCTCCGCAGCCGATCTAGGGGAATAACATCAAGACTTCAAAATAGTGCAGCACTTGGTTTGAAACCATTTCTAGGTGCTTCTTGGTGTGTGATTTGGGCCTCTGTCCTGCTAAAAGGCTCACGACAGAGACCAGGCTGTCTGACACTGGGTTCTGCATTACACTCCAAAATGCCTTGGTAATCTTCTTGATAATCATTTCATACAGTGCACACAGGAATGTAAATATCTCTGGAGATGGATTGTAGCCTTGCAATTGTCCATGCTTTTCTAGCATTTTATTTCTTGCCTCCACAGACCATTCTCTACTTTTCTGTCTTGTCTCCATGCTTGTTGTGGTGCGCACAGACTCATAAAACACGGGATCGACTTTTGTCTATTTGACCTGGTTGAATGCATGGCTTTCAAATTACCAGCACACAACAGTTGTGTTTCAGGATTTTTTTTCGAAGGATCAAACTGCTTGAAATACAATCATCACATACAACTTAAAAAAGGTGCAAGTAATTTTGATTTGGCTTTTTTGTCTTGTTTATGTGCTGTTCCACTTGGGTGGACTGGCGATCTGGCATGCCACATAACAGCTAGGACTAATAATGAAATTTAGATCAGGGACGAACAGACTGCAAACAAGCACTAGGTGGAGCTATTTAGAAAATATAGAAAATGCAAAGCAAACGACTATCCGTGTCCTTGGCTGGTTTGTATTCGGTAGTTTCAGCAGTTTGTCTTTTGTTACATTTTATTATTTAGCAGTTCATCATTTTGTTTAAAATATATGTTTTCGATTTATAAAAAACTACATAAAAACTACAAAGCGTTATTGAATTTCTCCCATCTCATTTGTGCTTATAGTAATGTAAACATATGAACAGTTATTTCATTTTCAAAATAAATTTAAAGTTAACAATTAATTCGTTAACTTTTTATTTTATTCTGCATAAGACAAGTGTATGAAAAATGAATGGTTGGATTTTTATTTTATTATTTTAGATATTATATCATTATGTATGAAATTCCTAGAACTGGATGATTTTTTATGTTAAGAATGAAAAGCGCAAAGAGGACCGCCTGCATGTTACTAGTTTACAAGCACCGCAATCAGTACGCTTTGTACATTAACCCTCTATTGCATAGCGTTGCTTCAGGGTAACATACCCATTTTCCCTCAGTTTCCCAGGCACAATAAATCATA
>JAODJU010000038.1:5280161-5291775 GCA_026776725.1 Gnathonemus echidnorhynchus
CCTCCGCATACCGTAATCCCTTGTATTAGTGCTGCGCGCACGCCCGGCCGCGTGGCGCCCCTCCGCATACCGTAATCCCTTGTATTAGTGCTGCGCGCACGCCCGGCCGCGTGGCGCCCCTCCGCATACCGTAATCCCTTGTATTAGTGCTGCGCGCACGCCCGGCCGCGTGGCGCCCCTCCGCATACCGTAATCTCTTGTATTTGTGCTGCGCGCACGCCCGGCCGCATGGTGAAAATGTTTTACAGTAAATTGTTGATGGTGTCAATCCAGCTGGTACTTGCGATGTGGCAGTTGCATGGGTGTAGTAGCACTAAATTAGCCTGACAACCTGATACCCTGACAAAAGTTTAATAATTGCGTTTAAACTGCAAGCTTCCAAAGCCTGAACATTGTCCCATGGTACTTAACCATGAATAATGGTAAATGGGGTTTTACAAGAGGAAGCTTGTTTTGGAATAGTTTAAGAAATCAGTTACAGATTCTTATTTTTATATTTGCCCAAAGCTATATTAATATGAAATAAACTAGATTAATGGAATTGCTGTGTCTGTTAGTAAATAGGACAGGATAGGCTAAGGGTCTAAACCCCACCTCTGCTCTGGGTGTGTCTGCTTCTAAATAGGACAGGATAGGCTTAGGGTCTAAACCCCACCTCCGCTCTGGGTGTGTCTGCTACTAAATAGGACAGGATAGGCTAAGGGTCTAAACCCCACCTCTGCTCTGGGTGTGTCTGCTACTAAATAGGACAGGATAGGCTAAGGGTCTAAACCCCACCTCTGCTCTGGGTGTGTCTGCTACTAAATAGGACAGGATAGGATAAGGGTCTAAACCCCACCTCTGCTCTGGGTGTGGACTTTTCATGGTCTCCTTCTGTTATGCGGGTTTCCTCTAGGTACAACATTGTTCTTTGGAGCTGCATTTTACCAGTTTCCATAACCAAAATATGACTGAGAGGCTCTGAATTATCGCTGACAGGTCTAACACTGACACTTTTACTTCCTTCTACAGCTCTGTTAGATACTTATTTTTTA
Organism: Gnathonemus echidnorhynchus; assembly: GCA_026776725.1. Classification (NCBI taxonomy): domain Eukaryota; kingdom Metazoa; phylum Chordata; class Actinopteri; order Osteoglossiformes; family Mormyridae; genus Gnathonemus; species Gnathonemus echidnorhynchus. The sequence continues at coordinate 5,281,196 of JAODJU010000038.1, forward strand.
AGTAAGTCTGGATCTTAAGCACCATTATTAGGAAAATTATCTGATGTGACAGCTGAGTGTATACATTAAACACTCCACCTTGTTAATAAGCCCCATTCCCAAAAGGCTAAGGAGGGACAGAATTGTGATTTAAAAGCTAAATTCAAGAAAACAATTTGATAATTAAGTAACGGAAGTAACTGGTGTAATGTGATGCTTAAAGAATCGAATACAATAGAACTCCGCATCGGCTAGTCTTTCAGAACAGGATTGGGTATACTAATCGGGTATGACCTACAGTATATTTAAAAACTGAAGTTTGCACCTTGTCTACCAAAGAACTTGGCCTACTAATGAATTAAAGCGATATTAAAGACAGTCTGTTAGTTAAAGTATGTAACTAATGAAACCACTGTTAGTTTGCTTTGGAAGGAAATGGGATAAAGTCTGGTGTTATGTGTAGGAACCATATAGCAAGAGTATTTATATATATATACATTTTTTCATGTTCTTTTTATCTCTGACGACAAACCAGGTGCCCTGTTCTTCACCGTTCTGACAGTTCCCTTGATGGTGTAAGTGTTGTGCTTGAGCTCTGGTGTGTTGTACAGACTTGGCATGTGACTTACACCCTTTCTTTGGATGCTCAGGAGTCCATTGAGTGACCAGGGACACTGACATGCTGGATGGTTCTAATGCTGTCTGTGTGCCCTCACAGTTTTTTTTTCTTTCTTTTTTCTTTTTTTAAATTTTTTTTATTATTGAGCGTGCTCACTTCTGCGGAGCAGCGTTTCTTTGGCCTCAAACAGCTTGATTCAAACTACAAAAAAATGCATCCTACACCACAACAGACTCGCAAGAATCTTTCATTGTGGGAAACAAAAACTCCAGACTGTAGATGTAGGTTGAAGAATGACTCATCTGACCATATTACTTTTTTTTTTTTTTTTACCGTTTGCTAGACCACTGGGTGTTCTCTTTGCGCTCACAAAAGGGGTTTTTTTATGTGTAATGAGATGTTGTACTCCAACCTGATCAGAATATGCTCTCCAAGCAGTTTTCAACAGACTCTTGATAAACTGCCTGCTCAATTCTTTATTTGATGCATGCAATCAGCTATTTCTGTTTCTCGTCTTGTATCTCAAAGCCAAAGCTGTGATGTCCCAATCTTGTATTAAAGGTCGTACCCAGTGGCAGTTTTACCTCCATGCCAGAAACACCTTAGACAGTTTCTGGTGAAATACGAGCGAAGCTCCGCGGTTTTCATCTGTGACGCTCCAGCAAAGTGCGTTGCCAAACAATCATCCCTCTGTCTCTTCTGGCCATAGCAGCTGGGCCTGCCTGTAATTTGTATGCATGACCCTTAGCGCGATGGAATGTTAACCGTTTCATTTCCTCCGCAACATCACCTTTGTTGTTTTCTCTCATTTACTCAGTTGTTTCCTCTCAACCTACATGTACATTGCAGCTTAATAGCTATTTGTTCCGAAATGAAAAATCTACATAAATATGGAACTTAGAAATTGCATCAGATAAAACAGCCACAGTTCCCAGAAATTAAAACCCTTTTAATTTACTTTTATTTTTTTTATTACTCCAAAACTACAAATATACACCCATAACACCACAACCAATTATTTTATAACTTATTCTTTGTCACTGGCATCCTGCAGCCAATCACGGGCAGCAACAGGCTGAATATCTTCTACCAGTTATTGCATTGCAGGGGTTATACGCAGTCATACACTAAGGGCATGTACTGTATGGGAAGAGGACATGCAGCGATGGGGAGAAACCCTACCCTGGAGGTGTGAAGCAACAGTGCTACCCACAGAGAAACCATGCCGACTTTACACATGGTTTACTACACAAATAGCCTGCACTCCACTGTAGCTCTCATGAAACTTGCATCCAAGCTTAATCGCAAAAGCTTCTCACATGAAACCTCACAAGTCAAAAATCAATAGCACAGCTTGTGACATTGTCCTTCTATTAACAAAGAACCAAGCCTTTGTAAAAAAAAAAAAACCATGTGCTCTCAAAAGAAATTATTTAATATTTACACTTGCATAACAGTTTTCACTTTTGTTTGATAGCTTGCCTTTTGGCATACATACAGTTTTACAAGGCTGGCCTTTCATATGAGAAAGCCAAATACACTGTATTTCTAGCTCAAAGTCCAAACTTTACCTAGAGACCCAATATGATAATGATATTTTTAAGTATAATGAAATAGCTTCAAAGACATTGGTATCTTGTCTTTGCAGATTTCTAATGCTTGCTAAAGTCTGATGTTGCCTCATGGAAGCTTGTTTTGCTTTCGTCTTAGTTGCAAAAATTAGGCACCAATCCATAGTTTGCCAAGCTCTCACCTGGAGACATTTGCATGCAAGACAAGCTGAGGCTTCTGATTGGCTCCGACAGCTCTGCTCTCGGCGCCTGTCAGTGGGTGACTGTTCTGTGACTCAGTGTGAGACAAGCCAGTTACTGCACCATACTTCTGAAGCCAGTTACTGCAACATACTTCTGAAGCCAGTTACTGCACCATACTTCTGCTTTACTCTGTGTTCCCATTGCTACTTTTATTTTGTTTTGTTTTCTTTAATTTTATTTTTTAAATATTTCAAAACAAAAGGAAGAACGCTGGTTCTAGTGTCCTTTTTGTACCACATTCAGGGATTATATAATCTTCTCCGGCCTGCTTATTTAGTTTGTAGTCTATTCTGGATTTAGTTTGTTTGCTTGGAAACAGGTTCCACACCTTTTTACAGAGTTTTGACATGAAGCCTGCGACAAGAGCTATAATTTTCTGAGGTCAGTACTTAACCTTTACTCGGTAAGCAAACTGAAGGACAGGCTGGAATTCTGGATGCTAGTACTTTTGATTCATGTGCTCATTTCCAATGATATACCTTTGCATTAATAAATTTAATTGAATATGGAAATTTGAATTGTATGCCACCCATGCTGGCTTTTAGAGTAAAAAAAGTATAACAACAGAGTTTGTTTATGACATTTAGAGGTATATGTAGTTTTCTAATAGTATCATAAATAATTAATGATCTTTTGCTTAAAACAACATAATACAGTGTAATATGTATAGACCAGAGTAGATTTTTTTTTTCTTAATTTTATTTTTCTGAGAGGTTTTATTTCAAGGCTCTATTTTTACCTTAAATTAAATTGCAGACTGTTTCCACAATTCAAAGCTCGCTTGTAGAATCTGTGATAATTTCATTATAACTTTTATTGATTTACTTTGTAAATCATGGCTGTTCATGGGTTTGTAGCATTTAGTCTTTCTGTTTTTGTAATAGAGTACAGAGAGTTTTAGTTCTCTTTGTTGATCTCAAAGTAAAATTATTTCAGAACACTCCATATCCTTCATAGTAATGCCGGATAATTTTGCTGCAGAAAAATGGTCTGAGCTTTTATCCTTTATCTGTGAAGCAATGACACATTTCCTGTTTCACAAATCCTTTTTTAAACCACAATTTGGTTCTTGACTGAGTGCATTTATGTTCACTGAAAAAAATCACAAGATGTTCCTTTTGATGTCTGAATTTGTAACCTTTTTATACATATTTAGTATTTTCCAGCTCTCCTTCAGTCATTGTACGAAAGCGTTGTTTTTAAAGTAGAGCTGAAGTGCATTTTAATGTTGAATTCATTTACGTGAACTAAAGCTACTTTGTTGTGACAACAATTGTCATGGTAAAACATTGCAAAGCGGAGCAAACCTTGTAAACCATTTTGCAGAGGGCACACTTCAACGGCAGCTTTCCATTTGTATAGCCTACATTGTGTAGTATGAAAAATATACATTGAATATTAATAAGTATTCACAATTTCAGTTTCATAAAAATAAAGAGCACTGTATATCTTAGACTTTGTGTGTTCAGACCTGTTCCACAGCAATGTGACCTGTAGTTCTGGGTGTGTATCTGTGACAACCCCAGGTTTGCCTGGAACAGGAGAAGGGTGTGTCTATAGATTCTACAATACCTAGAACCACGACGCCAATATCCATACAAATGGTATATATCCATTACAATATTACTATTATAATACATAATGCTTCATGTTGGCCAACAAGCACAAACACTGATTCCACAAAAAGGCCTTTTAGTATTTATTTGTAGATATTAGTAAAGTATTATTTGATCCTTTTCCTATATAAATATAAACATAGAACACAATTACATATTAAAAACAAACAAGTCCATGATATTTCAAGAAGCAATATATCAAAAGTACAGGTAAAAGCAGGAGTTTGTGATACTGGTAGCAGAGAGAATCTGTTGCCTTTATGAACGAGGAGCTTCCAAGCAGCATTCTGATATTATGTCCTGCTTTTTTCCTGACCAGGGCTCATTGTGTATCTGCTGCTTTACCCTTGATGAATGGAGACAGAAAGCCTCCTATGAGCCCCACTTAAGCAGCTGCTCAATCGTTGTTGGTTAATTGAGCTCTGGCCTGAAGACATGTCCTCTTTACCATCACCTCTGTAAGTCACTGCCCCCAGCTGGGCAGAGGGGCTTTGTAAATGTTCCATTCAGCTGTCAAACAGTGTCACTGTTTGCTTTTACAATGCTTAAGCACCACAAGCTCTCTCTGTGTTTCACATGTCCCCACTTTGTCTGCGAAGACTGAATTATTGATATCCCAAGTGAAAAGGAGTGCTTCTGGCCGCGGGCAGTACTGCTCTTCAGGGGAAGGTCTGCTCTGTGTATCACAAAGCCCCCCCAGTGTAGCTTCCACTCGGGACAAGTAAAAAGGGGTGACAAGGCCACTGGCTGGGCCCCAGTGACACTGTGGAGAAGCACTGCATCGAGGAAATAAGCTGGGACAAGGGCCAGTGATGCTTTACATCACCTGCACCATCATAATGCATTCATAGAACATTCATGAGTAGCACATAAGTAGTGTATGCCTTAACATCCTGACACACTTAACAGCTTTAATATACATTAATAACAAGCATTGTGTGACACTAACAAACATAATCACATAATGTTTGTTAGTAATGTTAGTTATGTATATTAAGGCTGTGAGAGCATGTTGGGATGCTAAGGTATACTACATGTTACTCATGAATGTTCTCTGAATGCATTATAAAGGCATTCTGCAGGTACAGCTAATGTAAAGCGTTGCCCTAAAATTGCGAGAGTAGATAAACATAAAATATAGCATATTTGAAAAGAATGGAAAGCGAGCATCTGGATTTGGCTCTAATGCAGGACGTGTTTCTGATGGAGCAGCACTGAAACAGGAGATGTTTTTGTACCTTAATGCAAATATATTTGTCTCAGGCAGACTGTCAGTTAAAGTAAAACCCATGTATGCACTGTGCATGATGACATTCACTAAGAAGATTTGCATCACATTTTCATACAGGTCACTATTTCCATGAAACAACAGACTACGGCCTGTGGTCACAACTGTCCCTCCCTTGTGAGCTTAGGCTGGTCCTGGGGATCATTGTCCTAATATATAAAGAGACTCAGAAGCTGACAAGAACAATGAAGTGATTTTGGTTTCCCAACCTGGAAAAATGTGACACTAAGAAAATCAGTGTGTGATAGATTTGCAGCAGAATGTGAAGGGTCTCCATTTTTAATGATGTGGTGAAAAATCAGTATTGCTGAATATTACATGGAAAACGATCAGCTGTAACATTAAAACCATTGAGAGTTGAAGTGAATAAGATTGATTATCTTGTTATACTTGCACCTGTCAAGGGTGCCATTAAATATTAGGCAGTTCTTGAAGTTGATGTGTTGGAAGCAGGAAAAATGGGCAAGTGTGAGGATCTGAGCCAGTTTGACTATAGCTAAACTGTGATAGCTAGACGACTGGGTCAGAGTATCTCTAAAACAGCAGGTCTCGTGTAGTGTTCTCAGTATGCAGTGGTCAGTACCTACCAGCAGTGGTCCAAAGGAGGTCAACCGGTGAGCCAGTGATGGGGTCATGGGTGCCCAAGACTCAGTGATGCGCGTGGGGAGCAAAGGCTAACCTGCCTGGTCCGATCTCGCTAGCCCGCCTGGTCCGATCTCGCTAGCCCGCCTGGTCCGATCTCGCTAGCCCGCCTGGTCCGATCTCGGTAGCCCGTCTGGTCCGATCTCGGTAGCCCGTCTGGTCCGATCTCGCTAGCCCGCCTGGTCCGATCCGGCTAGCCCGTCTGTAGCAGAGACCGGAGACCTACTGTAGTAGAAATTACTGAAAAGAATGATGCTGGCTATGATAGAAAGGTGTCTGAACACACAGTACATTGCAGCTTGCTGCGTATGGGGCTTTGTAGCTGCAGACTGGTCTATTTGGAGTTTATATAAGGAAAGGATGGTTCTTCCTATGAAGACTTTTGGTGTCATCCCCTTGAATAACTGAATAACTTAATCAGGCTTATAATTCCGATTAGGGATGAAAGAATTTTAAAATTGCATTATACTTTATTATACTGCAGCAGTGTTAGAAAAACAATTCAGATATACAGATAATGAACTACATGAATAGACCAATTAAGCCATGAAAGATAGCTTGAATGAGTACTGGGACAGGGAATAATGCTTCTGGTGGAAGTAACTTGAAAAACGATAGCTGTTTTCCAAAACAGTCATACTTAAATATAACCTAATGTATTATGTTGAAAGTCAGTGTCTGGCATCTTGGCTTTTTGTGGATGTGTGCAGACAGAGAAGCATTGCACACTCTTCGATATACTTATACAGCCGTCACACCTATATTATCGCTGCCTTGATGAAACACCAGGCTCCAGGATATAAACACCTTGGAATCATGTATGTTAGCTATCTGTGACTTTTCATGCTTTCAGCTTGGTATCCGTAGGTCCCCTGCAGTAGTACAACCCCAGCAGAATCACCGTATGCTATCATAAATCAGTCAGCATGTCTTTGTTCATTTGGAGGTTTGTACTGTAAATGTCTTGTTTGACAAACGGCAGCATAGCTACACCTTCTTGTGATAGCACTATATATTGTTGGCGACAGCTTCTGATTGGCTACTTCCAGGCAATGGGAAGACCGGTCTAGGAAAAGGGTTTGTTTGTGCGAAGGATGACGTAGCAGCATCATTGGAGACCATTTTTTTCTATTATTTTACTCTGCAGGGACTATGACACCATGACTTCAGCCGTAATAAAACACCATATAAGTGCAGTAGCAGGTACAGCTATTTTAATTGTCATAGATATTGACTTTATTACTGATCAGTAGGCCTATGCATATAATGCATTTAAAGATGCATAAAATGGCTAAAAATAATTTGCCTTTGTGACTTTGGCACGCTTTTCTTGATGTCACTCAACAGCCTGTTTCATAATCATCTATATTGACTCCTTACAGCAGAGTAGGATTTGTTCTATGCTTGGTAGATTTTTGCAGAAATATATCCATAATCAAGTTTTGCTGAATGCTGAATGTGAGGGTTTTTTTTTGTCTGTATGATATTTTTTCAATGTGAAGCTAATTAAGGAGGCTGAAAAAACGAGCAAGACCACAGCATTGTTCCCGTGCCCATAGACGCCGGGTCACGGAGCGTCACAGGAGATCCCTCAACGGCGGATTATCTCCCGTTGCACTGGTACAGCCCTCGATGACGCAACATGCTGTCATTATAAATAAATGGCAGATTTTCTCTGCAGTTTATTGGGGCTCATTCTTTTTGCCTGTTTACCTAGTTTTAACTGTAATTAACAGTGATTGTCTCACAGTTGGTGTCCAGCTGTCTCTTGCGACCTCCTCATTGCACTCTTCCCAGGCTGGGCAGGTGATGAGGCCTCGACGCCCTACTGCATTCCTCCACCCAGTGTCTAGACATGACTGCAGTGTTGTGCTTTGATATCCATCAGCCGTTTGGCCACACTGCGAATTAATATGTGAAAACAACAGCCGATGAATGTATGTTTCGCTTCAAAACGCCGTGGTTTGCATGGCAGCCTCAATGTGTAGACCACCTGCTTGATTTAACACCTGCCATGTATTTTGGAGTTTGGAACTTTTGTTGCAGTAGTCAGCATAATACAATGTAATCAAATTCCATAACAAATACAAGACAAAATTACAATATTTTGCATGCTCCTAAAATCCAGTGTTAAGTTCACATAAAGAAGGGCAAGGAGAATAAAGGAGACATTAGAATGTCTCTGAATTTGTCTCTGACTTGTATGACAGTTGATGCTTTTATAAGAGCTAAATAAATGGATTAAGAATAGCCACCAAAACAGGACTTTGATGTATATTTCTGGCCTTGTGCTGCAGCATGGCAGGGCTGCCTTATCTTAATTAGAAATAGATAAGAAACCTGTGCTGGTTTACCTGACACTCTACGCGGGGAATCTAATCTGGTATTTACGTATCGGAAATGTTTCATTTCTATCTCGATTCAGTTCAATTCGTTTAGTTGCTTATTTTGATAACGGAAAATTTCGTAACTTCAGTGAAAAGAATTCACATGGGAGCTTAACTGCACACTATTAATGCCATACAAAGAGAGTAGAATCTTGGAGCATGATTTTTTATTGTTATTAATAAACAGGGAGAGCAGACCAGTGTAAACTGGTAAAGGCCAACGACTGAATTGTACAGAAAAACACAAACAGAGTGGAGGGTTTTGGAGGAGGGAGGGCTGCTGGCAGAGAAAGGCGGCATGACATCATTGGACTGATGCGGACATCACAATGCATCCATGTATCTTTACACCCCTAGTTAACAGGCTTATTTAAAAAGGCCATATCATGTCTATGAGGTCTATATGTATTTGATACACAATTAAAGCGAAACGCAGTTCCATTTTTCCATCTATTTTCCAGCCAGTTATAATGAAAGAGTTTATGGAGCAGCCTGAAGCCTATTCCAGGCAGCACAGGGCACAAGGCAGGAGCACACCCTGGCACATATCAACCTGTAAAGTATGGATATCACCCTGAATGGGGAGGATATCAACCTGTAAGGGAGGGATATCGCCCTGGATGGGACAGATATCACCTGTAAGGCTGTAAGGGTAATATTCTCTAATAAGTGATATTAGTGAACACTGGTTTTACTTTTGCTTAATTGTATTATTGTTTTTATCAGGCAATGATGAGAAAGAAATTAAATCAAGGAAAATATTAGGAGAAAGCCTGTACAATGTAGCAAGGTTTGTTTTTTTTATTGACATGGGGTTCTTTTACTGGGAAAAGTGAAGTTTATTTGAAATCTTTCTAATAAGTCTGTTAAGTCTGCTTTTATGTGCAGGGCCAGTCACTTCCTGTGGCCGGAAAGTTTATTAGTATTTATCTACAGTGCCTTAGTCTTTACTCGCTCTGTTTATCAGCATAAGCTAGAGTGACCTTATTGCACGTATGAAAAGTGTGAATTCACTTTAAAATGCTATTGGCCTTTTCAGCATGCTAAATGATTATAAACATGATACTTTACTTTTCCTTGGCTCAGTGCTTTGTATAAGATACTAAAAAATCTCTAGAAAAGTTTTTAGAGCAAAATGTTTCTGTTGTCTAGTCTTGGGCTATTTTCACGGAAGGCAAAATCTCTCAGAAAAATATATTTTGTATGACATTTCAATATGAGCTTTTTGTAGATACAACATGATTATACTTTCATAATTAATCAACACCATTTCTCTAGTTAAAGCAAGTTCACACTAATAAAATTATTATAATCAATGATGAGCATCATCTTTAGGTAAAATGCAGAGTATTACTGGTCATTGGAATGGGTAAAGCAGGAGTTAAATATTTGAATGAAACTAAGAGAGGGCAGAATATGATCCCTTACTCTAAAAAAAAGGAGCTATTCTGACTGTGGTCTAACAGACAGGAAGTAGCTCAACCTCAGTGATACGTTTCCTGTACTTGCAAGATTCACAGGTCAGTTTCCCGCCGCATTTCTGTCATTCGTCCTTCCAGGGCCTCCTTTAAGTTTCTGTTCCTCTTTTTAGCGAGTATGGCAGAGGGCGCCTGCTTTGTGTTGTTTACAAAGAATTATTTTACAAACATAGATGTAGCTGAGGTGCCTTTAATCTCAAAGGCAGTTAAGTTAGGTCTGCTGCCTCAGTGGACTTATTTTTGCAGAAGGATGAGCTGTGGAAGAGCTTGGTTTCTGCTGAATGAATAAGATTTCTTCTGACATGCTGTACTGTAGTATGATAGCTGGTATGTTTCTTTGGCTGGCACTGGAACACACAAGTCCAGACTATCTGCTAACAAAATGTGCAACTGTCAGGCAGGCCTCAGTGCATGGCAGCAGATGTCACTGTGGGTAATGCGATCGGGCTGTTCCTCATCGTGCTGTTTTTGCTGTTTCTCTCCAGCACATCATATCGTAGGGCAGCTGTCTGTGTTTCCGTTGACCCCTGGTGGTTGTATTTGGTTGGCACGTGTTTACGGGGATTGCCACCAAAAACGTCACTAAAGCCGTTCATGTTCATGTCGTCCATGTAGTCAGAGGGGTGATGATTCATGCAACACCTTGAAAGAGAGGACAGTTACTACATCCATTCCAGTGTTTCGTAGGGGTGGCTGTAATGTCACATTATTTGTTTGTTTGCATTCGGTGCTAAAAAAAAAGGGGGGGGGGGGGGGG
>JAODJU010000038.1:5306144-5317028 GCA_026776725.1 Gnathonemus echidnorhynchus
AGGCGAATGCGTGCCGGACCTTCAGAGTGCATACAGACCAACTGTAATCATTCAGAACTCTGGACAGATTCCGGTGCGGACTCTCCTGCCCCAATGTCACTGGTGCCTGCATGTAGATGCAGCTGGATCTGGCCCAGAATCTGTTGCTATGCAGGATATTTACTTGATATGTAAGATGTGAATTGATGCCGCTGAAGTAATGCAAAAAGCATATTGGGAATACATGCAAATTCTTATTTTATTTAGATGCCATTTAGCTTTTTTGAAATATAAAATACATTTTACATTCTGTTGTGAAGCAATTTTGTCTTGAAGTGAATATTGGCGCCACAAGGTGGCAGCAGGGCTACACTTCTAAATGGAACATATGGAAATGAGTCAGAGCACGGCGTGTGGGACGTATTCAACAGCCCCACTAACCCTCCGGAGTATTATCTTCAAAAATAATTTAAATACTTAATCTTTAATAAATAAATGAAAACAAGAAAAAGAAGCCCAGTTGTATGCTTTAAAACGGTTAATATAGCAATTAATTTCCAGCTATAGAAGTTCCCTAGGCTATGCAATTTGTGTGTATAGCCACATTGGAATGGCTGCAAATGTTTTAGTTAATTTCAGGTTGGGCATGGAACTGCCACCTGGCAAATGAAATGGAGACTGGCATCCAGTCTTTCTTAATAGGGCCTGACAAACTTAGCACTGCAATTAGCTCCTTTGTTTAAGCTCCCAGTGCTCCTCAGATGTTTACTGTTAATAGCAGCCAATAAATTAAGTGCTTAACAGTTGATAAACACTGCAAACACTTCTAGCTGAAGTCAGATAGCACCAGAAACACTTCTGTGAAATGCATACAATACATTCACCGTAAATTATATCCCCAGAGAGTTCCCAATACAGAGCTGATTCTCACACTTGGGAACTGTCACTTATTCTGATACTTCTGTATTTCTGTCTCACCAACATGACTTGAATGTTTTTTTTATCATTTATCAAACTTATCCTTATTCTGTTAAAATACTCAGCTGGATGTAAGGCAGCCAATATGCACCAATGCACCGATATTCAAATATAGCACATTTAGCTCTGACCTAAAGGCTTCAGTGATTCTGCTTTGCATATTGCCACCATAAAACATAACAACAAACAGAGGATAAAACACATACAGGTGGAAGATAAATGCGAGTACAAATAATCACTGTGAACTAAGAAATGTTTGTCAGGAAACACATTTCAGAAAAAAATTAAATGTTGCACAGAAATTTAGTTTCCATTGATGCCAAAGTATTGTTATAATTCTCACCAATCACCCTTGATGTGGAAGACTGGGGTCTTTAACCTACACCCTGAGCATTTCAAACTGGAGCTACTGTACTGCTTCCAGAGTTGGATCTTAGAAGCCTTAGCCATTTTGTCCTGTGGTTAATATTGCTGCCTTTGGGAGTTTTACAATTGACAAAATATTTACAACCATGACTGTTGGACAGGTTCCACCAAAGGGATACCTAAATTAATAAGAGAACATTGTTGGACAGGTTCCACCAAAGGAGTACCTAAATTTATAAGGGGACACTTTCGGATGGGTTCCACCAAAGGAATACCTAAATTTATATGGGAACGCTGTTGGATGGGTTCCACCAAAGGAATTCCTAAATTTATAAAGGAACATTGTTGGACAGGTTCCACTAAAGGAATGCCTGCATCATGTAGGGAACACTGTTGGATGGGTTCTACGAAGGAATACATACATTTATAAGGGAGCACTGTTGGATGGATTCCACCAAAGAAATACCTAAATTTATAAAGAAACACTGTTGGGTGGGTTCCACCAAAGGAATACCTAAATTTATATGGGAACACTGTTGGATGGTTTCCACCAAAGCAATACCTAAATTTATTAGGGAACATTGTTTGATGGGTTCAACCGAAGGCATACGTAAATTTATAAGGAACACTGTTGGACAGGTTCCACCAAAGGAATACCTGCATCAGGAAGGGAACATTACTGTATGGGTTGCACCAAAGGAATTATCACACCAGTAAGGGAACATTGTTGGATGGGTTCCACCAAAGGAATACCTGCATCAGTAATGAAACACTGTTGGTCCAGTGCAAAAAAATACCTGCCACTTGAAAAACTCCAATTTTTCGCAGAACAATTCATTGTACCCAACATGTACCCGGACTCCACCAAAGAGATTTAAAAATAGTGCACCAAAAATATGTATTTCCATGATATTACCATTAATAATATTTTGGTGCCATATCCTATCATTTCCTAGGTTCCATTGTGAGGGGTGCTACTTCTTCAAAATCTTTTTTTTTTGTCCAAATGCAGTCGCTTGACATAATTCAGCTGTAGGATCTCTCTTTTGCCCTACTTATTCATACTTACACTTTAGATTGCTTCAGAAAAAAGGACGACTAATGCAAAATAGATGGGATAAAATCTCTATAATGTTTATGCTTTCAGGCACCTTAAATGATGGAAGCAGTAATTTCACTATGCAGTGATTTTTTTCAGTTACATCGAACTTAACTAAAGAACATTTTTAAAGTTGAAGTTTTTATTGGGTGCTGGGTTTGTCTCTGGCAAAAGAGACAAATGGAATAAAGAAATGGAATGACACAATGGGCTACAATTAAGGTAGGGTGTATTTTGTAAATATGGGGGTAGGAGACGGAGTGACAAAGGCCAAAATAATAAACAAAACCCAGTGAACTTACACGCGTATCAATGAACACTTCCCTAACCCAAAGACAGGTCATAACAGTAACATATATAAACATATTTTGCGAAAAACAACTGAAATGAAATGTCCAGCTTCTGCATAATACAGAACCTGAGGTGTGGGCAAAGAGTGCACGCCCCAAACAATTACATCACCAGCCTGCACTTTTGAAACTGAATGCCTGATTTTCTCAATACAATAATTCTCCCGTCAATGTGTAACATTCTCATTTCCATTCTCCAGACATGGCAACCACAGTTACTTGGTATTTTGTTGGTTTTTGTTTTTGTTTTGACTGAAAATAGTTAAATTTTTATGAGTCTTTTGCTGTTACTGCTGTACCGGACTGGCAGTTGACATAATTTGAGACTGTTGTTCATGTTAACTCATTTTTTGCCTCTTTCATCAATGAACAATTTTCAGCCACTGCACTAGATGCTTTTGGGGGATAAATAACGCAGGATACATGATCAAGCTTGAAATACCCAAAACTGCTACAGTTTCGTGCTCAGTTTCTTTTGTACACAATCCACAAGTTATCTGTCTTAAAAGGCTTTAAAACATTTTTAATCTCCCTTTTCTCCTTCATCTGTACTGATTTAAGTGGATTTAACAGGTTAGGTAAATTAGGCACCATAGCCTTCGCTAGGATCTGTTCTGTCTTGTAGAAAAAGCTACCATCCCTGGTATTTGTACACATAGACATGAATGGATGGTGTTGTATCACTCGATATTGCTCAGGGCTGGTAGCACGTTGGTCTTGGTCGATAGGTGGCTTGTTGCTTAGCACTGGAGCCTTATGTTCCTGCTAGCATCTCTGCCTGTGGAGCATCACCTTCCACCTGTATTTGCATGAGGCTCCACAGTCCATCGAATCGCTGTTTTTTTCCTTCAATAAGATTATGTCAGTTTAATTTATACAACTGCTATAACATGTCTGCCCATGATTGGCAAGTAGCTTCTCCAGAGTCATATTGCTTTTAGATGAGATGATACTTTAATGGTCTCTGGGGGGAATTAGATGCATAAAATCATGTTGGAGAATTCTTCTCATGCCACCTAAAATACTCTGAATCTTGATTACAGGTTTTAGTTAAAAAGGCAACACCAAGGCAGTCATGAAACACTGAACACAAATCAAAAAGTCCAGGAGCTGGCTGGATTAGGACCTACTATTGGTATGACTTATAGAATCTAGGTCAAGTAGTATGATTCTGTTTCTCCTTTCTGCCTAGAATTATTTAGTTAGAAAGATGTCCATGGCCTTTTCCCTTAAGCACCTGAGAGCCCACAAAAGGTAAGCCCCATACCTATTGTGTTAAAGATTCATGAAAAATACAGAGCAGGCATGTTATTCCAGAGGAACAAAGATGTTCTTCCTGCATCAGCATGGACCCCATTAAAGAGGGGTAGCAGACACAGCTTACTGCAAAGGTGGAGGAGAAGTGACCTCAGTCTAACTCAAAACTCCAACTCCAATGGCAACATGCCCATCATTCTGCACAAATGCAGTATGAATCTTTAACTTGCCCGAGATTCACCATTCAGAAACACAGCATCACCAGGAGAGATACCTCAAAGGGACGATGTTTGTATTTTTACAGGCGGGCTTTAGTTATGCACAGGGCTATTGTGAGAATATTGTTGTGCCAGAACTGTCACAAAAGTGCTGGAAGGTTTAACAAGGGATACTTGCTGTTGTTCAGCAGGAATCTTCTGCCCACTTCCATGCATTGATCTGGCAGATGCCTTTTCTCTGAACCCAGTGGTGCAGTCAGGCTGCCCTTTAAGGTGCATTTTTCAGTGCTGGAAACAGCAGTGGATTAACAAGCTCAGTGGCCCCCAGGCTACACTTTCAGCAGGCCCCACCTCTGCCCTCGCTTCTCAAAATGATACAACAATTAATTATAAAACTATTAAATATCAGTAAGTCCATCCATCCATCCATCCATCCATCCATCCATCCATCCATCCATTCTATGCAGGGGGTCAGGAATTTACCATAGACCTACCATTACTGTTATTGGGTCAAGAAAGCATGTGAAAGCTCCCACAAACAAAAGCACACGTCTGGGTTCTGTTTACACTGACTGAGGAGCTTCAACCTTTATTTTGTGATGTGAGAGAGTTTTTACTGAGGAAATACGATAAAAATACATCTCTGTAGTTCATGGATAACTGTGAATTTGGAAAAATAGTAACTCTGTAATCTACTAAATGTTACTTGTTTTCTAATTTTGATCACTACAGTAAAAGCCTGTCTTTATAAATATATGCAAAAACTAGGTTGATCTTGTAGCGTTTTTCACTACCTTTACCTAAGTATAAGGCTACAAAGCACTTGTTTAGTTTAACTTATTGTGTGTCTCAAAATACACGTCATAAATTGGTTTAAAATAGTATGGATTGTATTTGCTGGAAAAAAAGATATTTTATGCAAAACATTAACTTTTGCCCTAAAAACACTTGTATAATTCACATAAATGATGCAACTTACGTGTTCTTTGTTGATTTTTAAACAAAATTTAAAAATGGCAGCAGAGTGGGTTATGCTTCCCAAAAGCATAGCTGCTAATTATGTTGGCGACTTACACCTTTGGAGGAATGCAACTGAATGGTTACAACTATGAAAACCAACATGTTGTATTAAAAAACAAAACACATGATTCATGATTTTCACACATAAATTTCTTTCATCTTCCAAAAAAATACAAGCAAATCGCCTACTACCATTTTAAACTTAAACTTAATCACGATAATAGGCTGTGATTTTAACTAGATAGATTTTTTTAATTGATTGACACCACTAGTTCGTAGTATTAGAATATTTACCTCCATGCTTTCCTGGCAGAAAACTCATCGATGAGGCTCAAAAAATCATTTTACGCGGGAAACGGACAATACGATACGAATGCTGGAAAATACGCAATGGTACAAAAAGAACATCAAAAAGAGATGCATTTATTTATAATTGGTCTTCTTATAGTTTTAAGCAATTATCAACACGCAAATAAATAAATGACCAATAAATGATCACCTTAAAAAAATTAAATCTAGACGGCCAATAGGGGCCCCCTGAGCACTCAGGGTCCCTAGGCATGTCTCTTCATTAATCTGCCCGTGGGTGGAAAATCCATCCAGCCATCCATCCATTTCCTGTAACCGATTATCCTACTCAGGGTCGCGGGGGTCCAGAGTCTATCCAGGAGGCTACAGGTGCAAGGCAGGGAACAGCCCAGGATGGGGCGCCAACCCATCACAGGGCACAAGGCGGGGAACAGCCCAGGATGGGGCGCCAACCCATCACAGGGCACAAGGCGGGGAACAGCCCAGGATGGGGCGCCAACCCATCACAGGGCACAAGGCGGGGAACAGCCCAGGATGGGGCACCAACCCATCACAGGGCACGTTCACGCACCATTCACTCACACAGGCACAGCTACGGGCAATTTGTTAACTCCAATCAGCCTCAGCATGTTTTTGGACTGTGGAGTGTGTTTAAAAATTAATAAATGTGCTTCAAAAATTTTGAACTCAAAAATGATCACAACTGTGGTGAAGCCAAGTATTGTGTTTTTAACCCCTAGCTGGACATATGCTTATTATTTGATTCACTTAGATAGACATTGACTGGAAATTAATGGAGTATGTCCCCAGCCTGACAGACACCCCTGACCTTCACGCCAATGCGCTCAATGTCTGCTCTCCATCTTCAATTTCATGGACCTTTGCCTCTGTGACAGCTTGGGGGTGGAGGGGAGGGGCATATCGACGGTGAGCTGATGCATCATTTGATTTATCCACTAAACATCTGTTTGTTCTTGCTTTAAGTGCATTTATTAGCAGATGCTATGCTTTTCTGGGGCTTTTATTGCTTATAAATCTATTTTAAGCTGTTATGACTGTGGGGCTCAAATTAATTTTGAAGAATAAATTATCTTTCTAAGATAAGACACCATATTAAAATATCAAAGCATTTCTATTAAATACATAATTACCCTCTCTAACATAAGACCAGCAGGAGACAAACATTTACCCCAGTTACATTGTAACCAATGTGAGACACGTCACCCGACATCACATACAACAGTTGCAGTTGGTAGAAGCTATATTGCTTGACAGCTGTATTACACATTAACAGCAAAAAATTCCCTTGCTTTAGACATGACACAATACTTGGGGATTTCAAATTATATAAATAATGCTGTAGAATCAATGAGCTGATAATACAGTTGATCTAATATGCATTTCTGCCCTTAAGGTTACTGCAAACTCCTTGCTTCCTTATGCATTTGATTTTAAATCATGTTTAGGGGATATGGATGCTTGATCAATGCTTTATAGATTCTGGGTAATTGGAATGAATACTTATCAGGACACTCAACAGCACCTATATGTAACGGAAACATATAGAAGTCTGCATTTCAACTGCTCATCCTGTAGCATGCATAAATTTAGCTGGAACAGGATTGTCACCAAAGATCTGATGGGTTGCGTACCATCACTGACATTTATGTCTGCGGAATATTAGAAAATTGTTTTAGACTTCAGAAATCTTGTACTTACACGGGGCTTGTCAGTGTCATGACAACAAGAAACTCACAAGTTAGGGCCTACTTGCTGAATTTAACTCAAAAAGCCGAATCGCTATTTCCAGATCAGAGTTTGGTGCCAGACAAAGGTAGATCAGATGTAAACAGAGTATTGAGGAAAAAACACAGAACTGTAACATGAGAAATCAAGCCAAGGGTCATATGCTAGACAATCCAAAACCAAACCAAAACTGATACTGCAACTTTACACTTGGGAACCTAAACAGTCAATGTAGTATTCTGGCAGGAGCGGCTGCTGGTGGCTGGTGGGGGATTCGTGGCCTGAGATGGTGTGACAGACAGGGGACCAGCTGTCACTCTCAGACTAACCCACTCCCATTTGCCAGGGCTGGACAACCCAAATTAGCCAGGTCAGGAAATTCAGGCACCATCAGTCTATCTTTATTCACTTTTTATTGATTAAAATATATACGTTAAAACTACTATGAACCTGAAAATATTCACACATAAGAATAATCAGCTGATAGAAAAAACAGTAGAGAAATATAAACAACCTCTAAAAGACCATGGTAATTTGGAATGACTAGGCTAACTGTGGCATCAGGGACGCTATAAACCTGGGTTTATCTGTAGTCTGCAAAATGGATTGTGATCAGACTGAAGAATATTTTGATATATTGGTTTTACAAATGATGAAATCCATGGCTTACTTGCTGAACTTCATGCTATTGTCCATAGTAATGAAAGCAAACGCACATTTAATAAGAGATTAACTAGGAAGAAGCTTTGCAGTGGCAGCTTTCATTCAACTACAGCTGCAAACATCTGGTCAGTCACATGGGTGCAGGTGGATGTGCCAGAAATGTTGGCTGATGTTTTATAACGGAAAAAGAAGCAAGTCTGAGTTTTACTACGCTTATTACATGGAGAACCAGGAAACCAGTTGTGGAGTGTATCACAGTCAAGGTCCAAATCATGTACAGCATGTTGATGGTTATGATAAACCAAAGCCATTTGGAACTGGAATCAGTGTATGTATTGATGTTTTTTATAAGCATTGTATAGCTTGAAGCAAAACAATGCAAAGCAAACAGGTTATTGCTGAATATTCAATGGATGCAGTGATTAAAGTTGAGGGTTGCCTTGTAAGGCTGAGAATCGATCTAGGAACATAAAAAGTCCATGTGGCTGAGATGCAAAAATGTTTGCATTTTTCAGAGTTTAGTCCAGAGACAGACATCATTACATTTTATACAAGTCCTGCAAATCAGCGCATTGGAAGGTGGTGGCACATATTACGAAGTCAATCTATCCAATTTTGGATCGATCTCTTTGGCAAACTGTGAGGGAAGTTCACAAGCATCATCTTGTACAAGTCACTGATCCATCCATCCATCCATCCATCCATCCGGGGGCAGCAGTCTAAGCAGGGATGCCCAGACCTCCCTCTCACCAGCCACCTCCTCCAGCTCAGCCGGGGGAATCCCAAGGCGTTCCCAGGTCAGCTAAGAAATATAATCTCCCCAGTGTGTCTTGGGTCTGCCCTGGGGCCTCCTCCTGGTTGACCATGCCCAAAACACCTCCCCAGGGATCCATCCAGGAGGCATCCTAAATAGATGCTCTAACCATCTCAATTGGCTCCTTTCTACTTTGAGCCCCTTCCGATTGTCCGAGCTCCTCACCCTATCTCTAAAGCTGAGCCCAGACACCCTGCGGAAGAAACTCATTTCTGCTGCTTGTATCCGTGATCTCATTTTTTCGGTCACTACCCAGAGCTCATGATCATAGGTAAGGGTAGGAACATAGATCCACTGGTAAGTCAAAACTTTGCCTTCTGGCTTTAGCTCTTTCTCTACCACAGCGGAATGGTACAACATCCGCATCACTGCCGATGCTGCACCGATCGTCCGTCAATATCCCATTTGCTTATTCCCTCACTCATTAACAAGAGTCTGAGATACATTAAACTCCTCTGCTTGAGGCAGCAACTCATCCCCCACTAGAAGAGGGCAATCCACCCTTTTCTGGCTAAGAACCATGGCCTCAGACTTGGTTATACTTATACAACCAGTCTCACAAAATTAGTTATACTAGGCCTGTTTGTTCAATGTGTGTTTAGGTCAGCTTTGGTCGCTGCGCCTGTTACTTTTTTTGATAATTTTTGATCTTGCAATTGGTAATATACAAATTAAGCGCTGTAGCTGTGTGACATTTGAATCAATCTACAAATGAGTGAGAAGAAAAAACAATGATTAAATGATATTTTATTTATACAAAATCAAAAGTTAGTATTCATTCAAAGTCTAAATGTCTCAATGTCCATCAATACTCACAATGTGCCCTCATCACAGTTTGATTGATTGTACCACAGGTAGCAATGATTATAATTTATTCTGCAGAAAGTATCAGAATGTCTTTTGCTTTTTAACTATTGCAAAAACATGTTCTGCCGACTGGGGCATGAAAAGCATGCAATTTAACACACTTGCCTGGTGCAAACTAAAAATGAGTAAGCTTTCGTCTGGGCTAATATACGCTCTGGCTGGGCCCCAAGGCCCCCAATTTCCTTATTTAAATGACCTTCGGCTGGCCGCCTTACAGGTAAATTCAATATCTTCTGTACATTTTAGCTTGTCATCATTAAAACTTCCAAGATTTTTTATAATGTTGACAACTTCCATAGGTCAAGCATGACGGTTAAGAGTTTGCAGCATGATTAAGCATAAGCCGCTGTGTTTCATCAGCATTAATGAATAAAAAAATCTTACGTTTTATAGCTTGGAGACCTGCTCACAGAGCTTGTCGTTGTTATATTTGTATAACAGAACAACCTAACCCATATCATCCACATACTGGAAGAACAGGAGTGCTCCTTGGAGCACTGGCACCAAATAACACTAATCTCCTTCCTAATATCTAGGTTGTAAAATCTCCCATAAAAGGTATTAAGGTCATTAATAAGTGACGGACTGGCTAAAGCAGAGTCGCCTAGATCCTCAGGTGCTTTACCCGTAATCTTGTTAAGTCCCTCTCATTCTGCTTTTGGGTTCCCACTACAAAACTATTGTTCTGCCTTATTCCTGTAATCAATCTTAGCACTCAGTATGTTAGTTCTCAGCTCATTCCTTTTAACTATGAAGCTTTTCAAAGCTGATTCCTTTTTACCTTCATGGCCATTACTTATAAAGTCTGCCTCTTTGTCATTAAGACGTTTTCAAAGTCTTTTAACAATGAGGGCTTATTGTTTGGGGACACTCAGCATCATCTCTCTTCTCTCAGAACTGCATGCGAGATGTAATGCAGTCTGTCGGATCACGGGGTCCTTTCAAGCTTCGAAAAACATAATCCAGTGCGTCATTTCAAAACAGAATTTGACTTTGTCCTCACTCTCCTTATTCCAGATTTGTATTATTTTTTCCATTTGCTTTTCCCTCCTCTCCTCCCTGCATTTATTTAAGGAGCAGATACACTCACCTAAAGGATTATTAGGAACACCATATTAATATGGTGTTTGACCCCCTTTCTCCTTCAGAACTGCCTTAATTCTACGTGGCATTGATTCAACAAGGTGCTGAAAGCATTCTTTAGAAATGTTGGCCCAT
>JAODJU010000038.1:5317128-5327719 GCA_026776725.1 Gnathonemus echidnorhynchus
TGTGATTGGTTGATTAGATAATTGCATTAATGAGAAATTGAACAGGTGTTCCTAATAATCCTTTAGGTGAGTGTATTGCTGTAAGGTAGAGAGATGCACTGCAGGGGCCAAAATGTTTAAAGTCCCCGTGTGCAAACAGGCTGATCAGATGATGGTACCAGCATGTGATTATAACACTCAGCGATATTATCTGCTGCCTTGATATTCCTCAGTCCCGGTACATACAGTACATCAAACTAATGGTAAGGTATGTAAACAGGAGGCAGACAGAAGGATTTTAATTACCAGCTTACATAGGCCTTTATTTTTTGTTAAGTTTTTTTCATCTATCCATGCACCCATTCTCCACTGCTCATCCAGTCACAGGGACAACAGTCTAAGCAGCGATGCCCAGACCTCCCTGTCCCCAGTCACCTCCTCCAGCTCCTCTGGAGGGATACCAAGGCGTTCCCAGGACAGAAAGAAAAAAGCACATTTCTGCCACCAGTATCTGTGATCTTGTAATTTCGGTCACTACCCAAATCATGACCATAAGTGTAGGAACGTAGACTGAGCAATAAATCAAAATCTTCACCTTCTGACTGAACTCTTCACCATGACAGACCATTACAACACCCCCAAAACTGCTGACGCTGCACCGATCCGCCTGTCAATCCGCCTCTCCATTCTTCTGTCACTCGTAAACAAGGTCCCAAGATACTTAAACTCCTCCACATGAGGCAGTAACTCATCCCAACCCAGATGAGGCAGTCAACCCTTTCTGGGTGAGAAGCAAGGCCTGTGCCAATCCTCATCCCGACCGTTTCACTCTCAGCCGCAAACTGCCCCAGTGCGTGCTGCAGGTCACAGCTCAATGAAGCCAAAAGGACCACATTATGGGCAGAAAAGCAGAGATGTTATCCTGAGGTGACTGAATCAACTGAGATTGCACCAATCCATCATCTTTTTGTTTGAATAACGTACTTCAGACCTGCAACTAGCATAAAAGAGGAGAGAGGACTTCTTTTGACCTTTACTTGTGCCTGGTGTTAAGCAGATATACACATTTAAGTCATATTAGACATGCGTCTATACTAACTATGAAGAGACCGATCCCTCAGTGATAAGTGGCTCAGTGTGCTAAACCCCGACTGACCTGCCGCATGTCTATGGGCCCTTGAGCAAGGCCCTTCACCTCCTCCACCTTCTGGGGAGCCACATGTCAGCTGACCCTGTGCTGCAACACCCCCAAGCCAACGAGAGCAAGATGGCGTAGGTGAAGAGGAGAATTCCAAAGTACGTGTACTCATGTCTGTACAAATTAAGGATTTATTTTCCATTCATCATTTTATCTTACAATAAATTAACTAGGTCTGCCAGGCTCAATATATCCTCCTGAGACCCCACCCATTCATTTATGTCCATTGTAGTTGACATTTCATTTTTGCATCTATCTTTTCACTGATGTTAGGAAACATATTTATTCCTGTTGTGCACTAAAGAGGACATGCAGTGAAATTAAAAATAAAAATAAATTTGAAAAAATCTAAATTGTAAGATGTCTTATTTCCTCCAAAGGCAAATAACCTACAATTGAAAGACACTTTTTCCCTTGGGTCTCAGGAGGATATACTCAGCAAAACTTTCATTTATGACTGACTCTTTCACTGAATCTGTTTTCTATACATTAAACTATCATCTCCGATTTCATGGTTTTGATTCCAAACTATAGTTCCCTTCCATTGAATTCGAGTCATTTCACATTTCTGTCCAGAGCCACCAGTCCAGTCAGCAGCCCCATCAGCCCCCGTATCTTGTAGTTCTTCTGATGTGAACAGGATCCTTGCTCTAGAAATACATCAGCTTGACTGAAAGTTGAGCCGGTTGAAACATTGTGACATGAACACAATTTTTAGGTATTTATGCAATCTGAATATCACACATGGGCATTAAAAGAAAAAGTTAAGGAGAAAATAGCTGTGTAATCTGTGCTCATTTCTCTTTTCAGCATCCTGAATGCAGTATACAGTATCAAGAAATACATGAAACTAACTAATGCACTGTTATCAGTTTCTGCTACCGTCATTTTCCTTGGTCTTTGGATCTTTGACATGTTGAAAAATAAATCCCTGTAATTCTCTGTAAATCAAAATGTAAATTTGCAACCACAAAGCTATATGGTGGACAAAAAATTAAAAATGTTTTAGGTTAGTTTTTCAATAAAGTACTTCTATATTGTAAGGGCTGTATTATTACCACAATACAACAGCAGCTTCACTCAGGCCTGGTCAAACCAACTGAATTCCATGGCTTTTATTCTCCTTTCTTCTCTGTTAAATCTTTTTGTGTATTGAGGAGCAAAGGCCACGAAAGATGCTCAGTGCTGGCAAATGGAATTCCTACTCTTTCAAAATAAAAATGAGAAAAATCTCCAACTCAGAGGCACTTTTTTCTTCTCTGATAGCATACTAATGTTTTAAACGCAAGATACAGCACTTCTGCTGCAAAATAATTAGCTTTAATAAGCCTGTGCTATACATTAAATGGTAAAAGAGAAGTGATTTAATTTCTGCTTGTAGGTAGAATCTGCTCTTACTGCTGCCATAACTACACTGACTCAGGACACAAGCGGCATGAACTTAGATGTAAATTCATTGAGGGCTACTATATATTGAAAGCATAATTGCATATATGTAATGGTACATGAAAAAAAAAATGAAATGAAAAACACTCATGCATTTTATACTCCACTAATAAAAATGGCTTTGAACAAGAAAATGCAATTCGCAAATAATTTAGTTAGAGAAAGCAGTGTTTATGCCTAGACTTATTAATGTGAGCTCCTGTCTAATCTGCTGGAATATTGATTGCCTGCAGGAAGGACAGGATGTTCTTGTGTCGTCAAGAGACAATGATTAGGAGTTCCTGAACTGGAACATGAAGTAGAAACACTTCATTACAGGCAAAAGAAATTTAAAATGAGCTGCGACTAAAAACAATGACTAGATGAGAGTCTGCAATTTCTTAATTAAATACACGTAATGGCAAAAACAGCTTTCATAATGAACAATTATCTGCTTACAATTGTTAAGAATTTCAATTGTTATGGGTATTGCTTTAAGAGACATTGAAGAATGTCAATAATATCTGCACTGGATATTTTTAATATTTGCATTGCATTGCTTCTTTCCTTCCAAAAAAAGCATTTTTACGTCATATGGACAAATCTGATACACGGTGAATAAAGTCTTTTCCAGTACAAAATGTGTGCATTTGGGTAAAAAATAAAATTTTCCAGTGTTTATATGAAAACTTCATAAAATTACACTTACTGAAATTACAACATTTTAAAATAATAGTGTAAAAAAATTATAATAATATAAAAGTCAAATCCTCGCTGTCACTTGCTGAAGAAGGTTAACACTGGAGCCTTTCTGGCCTGTTTCTTGCCCACTTCTTTAAGTCCTCTGATAGGGTTACTGCCGTTTTAGACACTGAGTGCTATCAGCCACAGCAGTTAAGGCCTTGAATGTGGTTTGTTCTGACTCAATATTCAATATAAGGTATGAATTGTCTTGCACAAAAGCCACGACCAAACATTTCTGGTAACCCTGACCGCTCATCTGGGATGATCTGGGACTGCATGCCCTGCCATTGAGCGGAATCCTACTAAGGATATTCCCTGCATGGTACTTTGTACTTCATATACTCTCTTAACTGTGCATAAAATTTTCAAAATTACATGGACAGCTAGTGCAAAGAACCACCCATCTGGTTAAATGTGGGTAGTGGAATAAGTAACTTTCATGATAAACATCATGAGCATGACTGAGAGCATCGTCACAAATTTCATCGTGGTTTGGATCCTGCACCACCTCAGACCACCAGTTCCTCCAGTGAGTCTTACGAACCCTACAGAAGACTGTTTCTATTACTCTGCCTTCCCTGCAGGGCATCTGCAGTGCCCAGTGGATCCAGGTGTCCACAGGAACATCAGTGATCATTCCTACTTCTCTCACAACTTCTTTACCCATCTGCATTCTGGTACAATGTTTGGTAACAATTTATTTCAGGGGCTACAAGTAACTTAGTAATTCAGTTACTACTCAAGTACAAATCATGAACAAATACAGTAACTTCATTAAATACGTGAACCATTATGACTGATTAATGATAAACCAATATGGGGTTACAATGCAACTAACACTTAGGTTCTGGTTAATTAATACATTAAGTAAGAGTGTACTACTGTATTATTTGTGACCCCTCAGGTATCAAGTGTTACGGAAAGTTCTGCGGCCATCTGAGCCAGAAATCTGAGGTGTAAAACAGCTATTTTCCACCAGCTGCTGAACAGTCTGCCCACTCCCAGTCAACAATTGGCTTTACTCTCCGGACTGGACTCACAACACTGAAACCAAATTCTATTATCTATTTATTCAAAATTCCTGCTCATTCAGTTCCATTGTCGATTTGCACCATTTTCCCCCACCTAATACAGTATTTAACTGTATGTCTGAAATCTATGTCATAATTTGTCATCATATTCTATTTATAACTGTTTCGCACTAAGACCAATGAGAACGCAATAAAATCTTAACATGTGACTTGTGCCTTATATAGCAGTAGATGACAGTACTTTGATTTGAGCTTCCATGGAGAGAGAGAAATGGATAAATGCTGAATTTAGTTTAGTTCCCTTGTTATTGTGCCAATTGCAAGCTGCAGACACAACAGGAATTGAGGTTGGAGTGACATGAACAGGAAGTTCTCTTCATTGACAGTCCTGAGAGGAACACAACAAGCAGTGCAAGGAAAGGAAGCGCTGCCTTCACTCTGCGTCGAATAAGGAAGCGGCTCTACATGGGGCAGCAGGGAGGCTCATCTTTAGCATCTGCTCAGCAGCCTCCTGCAGATTGTGGAGCTTCTGGACACCAGTGCTACAGGCGGTAAGTGTCCCTCAGAGCTGCTGCTCCCGCACTGGCTCCAGTTCCCTGGGAAGGGTGGAGCACGTTTTATAGCTGCCCCACTGGTCCAGAAAAGAGATGGCGTCCAAGCACTTGGCAACTTCCACAAATTCTCTGGGTTTGGTGGGGGCCATGTGTGTTTGATTACCAAACTGCTTGAAGTGCAGCGTAGCATAATAACCTGTAGGTACAGCTGCCAGTTTGACGATGTCAGTGTAGCCTGCTTGCTATGTTATAAGATCTTGCTGTAAGTTCCCTTACATAAATCACTGACTTGAAGCAGGGGAGATCATATTTAACTAGCAGACGTTTTTTAGCCTCATGCCTTTTAGGCAGATCGCTAAATAAAATGTGGTAGTTCGCTGGAACCATACACTATATAGCATGATGCGTACAGTTCTGACATAGGCTATATCTGAGTTTCGGCATTTGACATACTGAATCTATGGTTCTGATTCGATGCTTAGGGTTAGTGACAAACAGCGGTAGGGTTAGGGTTAGTCTAATTAGTACCAGTACTAGAGAAATGTAATACCACTTTCAAAGTTGGTTGCAGTACCAATGTATCTTTTCAGTTTTAGTAACCAGTGCAACACTAGTCTGAACAAACTCTGAGATACTGGGTAAAATGCGGGACTATCTTGTTATACGTGCAACATGAATAAATATTCATATAGGGGAACTGGGCTCAGACCGAGCAGAGCTGGGGGAGACACGGGGAAGCAGGAGATGGGGGTGGAGACGCACTGGAGGACGGAACCTCTAAAAAGGCCTGGCTGTGCATGCAGCAGCGGGAAGGAGGGTGTGCGGAACCCAGGGAGAGAGTAAAAACACTCAGTGGTAAGCACAGGGGAATTAAGACACAGGCTAAATAGGCAGCAACACAGGTGAATGACATGAGGATAATGACATAAGGATAATGACATAAGGATAATGATATGAGGATAATGACATAAGGATAATGACATAAGGATGATGGCATGAGGATAATGACATGAGGATAATGACATAAGGATAATGATATGAGTATAATGACATAAGGATGATGACATAAGGATAATGATATGAGGATAATGACATAAGGATAATGACATAAGGATGATGACATGAGGATAATGACATAAGGATAATGACATAAGGATAATGATATGAGGATAATGACATAAGGATGATGACATGAGGATAATGACATAAGGATAATGACATAAGGATAATGATATGAGGATGATGACATAAGGATAATGATATGAGGAGTGCTGTACCATAGATGAGGTACCAATAGAGCAAGCAGGCTCATTAACCAATTAGCCAAATAGGGAGTGGTCAGCAAGGAGACATTATGACGGACACGTGGTAGGTAAACATGAGGCCCGGCTAGTACTCTGAAGCTCTGGGGCGAGAGCATGGGCATGTCAGCAAGGGCTTTGCCCTGTGTGTTACCGGTTATAATCATCCCAGGTGAACAGGATGCCTTGCAACGCCACTTAAGTTTGTTTAATAAAATGATGTACCGACTAAAAGGCAAGAATCTGTTGTCAGTATGTACACTTGTCATTAATCAGCGCTTGATACCATGGGGTCCATCCAATATGTGTACAAGACGTGTGGCAGAGATGTACATAACAGGGAAAGTCTTTCTGGGGGGTAAAGCAAGAGCATTTATATGACACCCTAGTAGGGCGCTAATTTTTATTGGACGTTTCGGCATTAAGAGTCATTGTTTTGGCAGCGTAAAGTTTGTAAATTTCAATATTGTAATTATTACTAGAAGATGTTGCACCATTAATATATGCATAATACAAGACCTATAAGACATTTTCAATAAATCCACCCATCCATAAAATTGTTTTTTGAGAATTTTTCAAGTAATCATTTGCCACTGTTCAATCACAGTCTTTGCAGTAATTTCATTATACACCGGCTTGCACGCTACTTTCGCCGCATACAAATCCTCTGCACTTTGTAGGGTGTCCAGTCTGCCCACCATTACCTTGTTAAGTGCTTGTTATGGCGGCTTTGTGTGAGACAACATTCTTTGCTGCAAAGTGCCCCAGCACAGCTAATATAATAACTGTGGAAGGAACCGTCTCTGTAAAATACATCAGCTTATGCATGTAAAGACAGCACACCTATTTAAGACCCATAATGTAAAAATAAAAGTATAAAATACATATATTGGCTTCCTTTGTCCTACTGCCCTCAGTGTTTGTATGCCAGATCCAAATTGTGCACAAATACAACCCTCAACATTCAGTGAAACATTTATATTTATGTAAATTAAAACAGCAGGAAAACCACACGGTACATGAATAGCAGAGAAAGGCCAACAATAGGATATAAACACATATTTTAGCAGACATGACATGAAAAAGCTGTCGACCAGGGATGGTCTACTAAAATACTCATAACTGTTCTTCAGGCAAAACGTGAAAAATGGACATGATACCAGCACCGACGCATAAGAGTGGGCAGGAAGAGAGACGATCCTGAAGAGCAGCCAGCTGCAGCTGGCATCTGCTTATGTAAAGGAGACCATGGCCTGGTGCAGTACCTCAGGTGGCCTGTCAGTCACAGCAAAAACTGCGGAAAATTAAAACTGAGGCAAGGCGAAATCGTCATGGAGACACTGTAGCACTTTATAGTCAAAGTCAAGTTTATTTATATACAGCAAGGTCATTCAGAGTGCTTTACCGAAAACAGAAAATCAAAATAGAGAGGAGTAAAAGCATATGAATAAATATGAAAATAAAAATTAAGAGTACATAAAACATTTAAGAACAGATATTAAAAGTAAAACAGAGCTGACCACATGAATTCTGTGAAAGCAGCAGAGGATAAAACTTAAGGACATAAAAGTAATAACATTTTGGGCATTTTTTATGTTCACTGGAAGGAGATTCCAGTGTCTGGTTGCGTAATGAGTAAATGCCTGCTTTGTTTCAGCTGTGGACACCACTAGCTGACCTGTCCCTAAGATCTAAGAGACCTACCAGGTTTTATTCTTCAAACATATCAGCGATGTAATCGGGAGCTAAACCATTCAGCCGTTTGTAGACTGATTTGTGACTTGGAAATGGATTCTGCCGGAGACAGGGAGCCAGTGTAAGGAGCAGTGTGGTCTCTCGTCTTCCTGGTTTGTTTCAAGCAGCAGCATTTTGAATGAGTTGAAGTTGTTCGATGCTCTTTTGGGGAAGACCAGGCAGAAAACCATTAGCATCACCCAGTCTACTGGAGTTAAATGCATGCATTTGTTTCTCGAGGTCTTGTTTAGCATCACAGGCTCTGATTTTTACTGTATTTTTAAGATAATAAAATGATGCCTTACTTAAGAGATCGTTATGAGCCTAGATGTGATCGCTTCTCCAGTCCACCTAACATCTCCAGTCTGTCACTCCCCAGGAGCTGGAGAGAACCCAGGAGACCTGGCCGCTCCCTTTCCAAGCTCACTGATGAGGACGCTATTGAAGCATAGCTCCCCAGGTTTGAGCTGGATGTAGTTTGTCCTGTATTTTCATACACATACATACACTTCATACTTACACTGCATTCACTTCATACATACTCTACATATACTCTACATATGCACACTACACACTAGGTCAGGGGCCCCCAACAGAACATTTTTATTTTTATTATTTATTTATTTTTATTTTTATGATTTAAAAAATAAAAGTAAAAAATCTCACTCTGTGCAATACTGTTACTTAACCGCCACCTTAAATCGTTGACAGTTGTACTGCTGCTCACTCTGGTCACTT
Source organism: Gnathonemus echidnorhynchus (assembly GCA_026776725.1). NCBI lineage: Eukaryota > Metazoa > Chordata > Actinopteri > Osteoglossiformes > Mormyridae > Gnathonemus > Gnathonemus echidnorhynchus. The sequence continues at coordinate 5,325,833 of JAODJU010000038.1, forward strand.
TGTTTCATGTGCAATAACATTGTCTCCCCCGCAACCTCAGTACATGCCAGCGGTTACATTTTTTTTTTTTTACAATTTTAACTTTATATTGTTATTTCTTTGTACTATATTACTGAGAGGCTTGTTTATTCTCATCAATCACATTTCATTGTAATGTTGACCCTGTGCTAACTTGCATATGACAAATTAAACTGAAAACTGACCAGGACACTCGCCTAACCGGTAACCAGTCTTCGCTTGTTTAACTTAGCCTAGTTCATACTCCACTGTCCCCCATGCGCGGACGGGCTGCGGGCAGTAATTTGGCGATCGCACACAAACGGTCGTGGTTGGTGCTGCGTGCAGCAGTGATATTCCAGCAGAACAGGAGAAGGCAGATGTACTGCGGGAATCACAAATACAAGCGGTGTAGTGAAATGGGTAAACGTTTTATGAAGATTTGAAGGGTTGTTAGGCTTGGGCGGTATTTAAGTAATATAGCATTTTTAAATCTGAAATTCTTATGACAAAATTAGCTGGGACCCCTCCCCAAATGTTATTGCCAAGATTTAAAATGCCAGAATAGTGCTGCTTTTGAAACTTCCTTATACCATGGTATAATTTCTGGACAGTACATATGTGGATACCTCCGTATCTCCTACTTCAAATCCACTTCTTCTGCTCTTTCTTGGTCGACCTTGGCTCTGTGAAAGTCACTGCTGCCACCAACAGCAAACACCTAATCAATTTCCATGCATAGGCACAGTCAACATGATGAACATGCTTTGCGCTGGACAAAAAAATCTGGGCTACACGTGCATCAATTGGCCTGTATGTGTCTGATGTGAGAGTCGACGCATTAGTTTGGTGATAATTTGCGTTAACGTAATGCTTTTTCCATCATTTTCATTTCAGTATTCGTTAACAATAATACCTTTGCATCTCAAAAATCATACTCCTTTTTCTGTGTTTGCGCATACTCATTTTTTCATGGTTAAACTTAAGAAAAATAAATGAGGTCCCAGGTTTCTGGAGTGAGCAGTGCAGGGTAACAGCAGTAAACAAAAGTCCAAACAAACAGTATTAGAAGTAAAGCCAGGTGTCAGGAAGAAGAAGCAGGTTGAGGGATTAAAATAAAAATAAGAATAGAAAAACAGAGATCAGTCGAGAAAGTGTCTAAATGAAGTAGCTAGGTTAGCGGATGACATAAAAAAATAGAAACATAACATAAAAAAGGTGAAACAGAAAAACAGACAGCGGGAGTCAGTCAGCAGGGTGCCAGGAGTGCGCTTCTGGGAGTGACGTTGAGTACTGTGAGCAGTATATCATTCGTGACTCACGTTAGGCGTGTTACGGAAAGAGAGACCTGCGGAACCGTATGGCAGAAAGACTTCAGGATGACTTAGACTCAACCTTCTGTGTAGCTTTGCTTTTATTTTCTTTCCAGCTGCCATTTTGGGAGTGTCCCGAAAAAGACCAAGACAATAAAACACCAGTCGCTGCTGATATCCTCATGTCATGGGGTGCTACTCACTGAGCCTCTGGGCTTTTCACAGTTATGAAGCAAAGCGTCAGCAAGGGGAAGACAATAATAACTCTGCACTATCAACAAAGTACAACTTATCAAGAACACAAAGACCCAAAGACTAATGATCCGTGGTTTGAAGTCTAACTTCAAACCACGGGCAGGTTGACTAATGTGAGGGCCCTAGGCGGACAAGAGCATGGGCACTCAGGTGCTGCTGGTTTAAAAAACCATTGTATTTCTCCACAGGTGGGGCCTAGGATAGCCTATGCGTTACTCCTGATGTTTGTCAGGACCCCAGGCTACGGCCTAGGATAGCCTATGCGTTACTCCTGATGTTTGTCAGGACCCCAGGCTACGGCCTAGGATAGCCTATGCGTTAC
>JAODJU010000038.1:5333050-5349780 GCA_026776725.1 Gnathonemus echidnorhynchus
AAGGTAATTATTCCAAAGAGGGAAGAAATGGCCCCATGCAGTGGGCCCCTGTAGTGAGCTCCATAGGGTTAAATGTTTCTTTTGACTGTCTAAGACTTTTGCATAGTACTGTACTTTCTTGTTTTAGCTGCCAGTCATATTATAATTCCTGGTTAGGTATTTCAACGAGCAAATGATCTTACATTTTTTAATATTAGAATGACTATTTTATCGGAAAGACTGTGGAAAAGGCGGCTAGAGCTTTGGCCATTTTGCAGTTGCATTACACCAACTGCATTACACCAACTGCATTACACCAGTGATGGTGCTACGGTGGCGCAGTGATCGGCACTGTCACCTCACTGTCACCTCACTCCTCTTGGACCAGGGTTCAGGTCTCCCCCATGGCTCTGTGTGTGTGGAGTCTGCATGTTCTCCTCATGTTATCGTGAGGTTTCCTCTGGGTTCTCTGGTTTCCCCCCACAGTCCAAAAACATGCTGAGTCTAATTGGAAATGTAAATGGTGTACGTCCCCCCTCATGGGTTGGTCCCTCCCCCCACTGGTTATTCCCGGATTTGTACCTGTAGCTTCTAGAATAGGCTGCAGACCCCCATGACCCTGCATGAGACAAGTAGATATATGAAATGGATGGATTACATCATCAGTTATTACTACACAGTAAATCTTATCCAATAGACCAATAACTGCATCTATAAAATGTTACATATTTGAACTAGGAATGCTGAAAGGCCCAAAAAAAATAATAATGACTGTATTGTGCTTCGTGTATCCATTCCAAATATCTACAGTACAAGCAGTGCTTCCCTTGTGAGTACACAATTTTCACATGCTCGCCTCTGGGAGAATGTAATGTCTCATACATCACAGAGAACGGGCTCTTTGTATTATTCAAATTAATTTTTTTTATCTCTGGTTTGTTTCATTCAGTGGTTTCACTACTTGTTTTAATGTACAAAAATATCCTCAGGAGTGAAGCTGTGGAAGAGATTATTTCTGCATAACTAAATCTCTGGGGGTGGAAATAAATAGCCTTTTAAACATTTACAGTATTTTATTTGGCAGTACATTATTTTTCTAGACTGTATTTCTAGCAAAACATCAATGGAATATGGCTGTCATATTCATTTAAAGATTTGAGATTCTCTTCCTGATGCTTGATTATTTCATAAATAATAATAGCTGAAATGTTTTATTTAGTAATGCTGGGATTTAAAGGGAAATTGTCTCATGACAGATACATCCATGTACAATATGCAGAGGTTGACACAAAAGGGTGAAAGAAAACTTATAGATTTGCCATGCAAAAAGACATTAATAAGCAATTATAACTTCTGTTAGGATAAAGCAATCAGATATTTAAGCAATTTATTTTTTTCTACAGATACATACTATAAAAAGGAGCTCAGTTCAGTCTGAAATATCTTATTAACCTTGTTATGTAAAGATTGTATTAAATTTGAATCTTAAAGAGCTGCATTCAAGGCAATATAAATTTCCAAGAATTTGGAGAAATTCTTCATGAAAAAACTATAAAGTTGTTTTATAGCAAATCAGGAGCTACCAAAGTTGGACCCTTTATTTATTTTAAAACCTTTCCTGAAAACAAGGGATGGTAAAGGAAAGTAAAATAGAACATAAAAATTCAGCTTTTGGTACAGTAGTTTCTTTTTTATTTTACGGATCTCTGTACGCTCATATTTCTACTATGAAGACACTCTCGTGTACTCTCGTCTATGTACTTAGACACAAGTGAGCATGCAGGTTCTGTATTTCATTTTGGTATGCCACCTTCTTCTTTAGTCAAAGTAAAATTCCAAAAGACTAGCAAATTCCAAGAACATTCTAAGCCTAAGAATGTTTTGGAGTTATTACAGTATGTGAGATAACATTCTAAGATAAAGTAAATGTTGTATTCATTCATTCATTCATTCAATCATTCATCCAGCTATATAGAAAGTCAGCTTTTTAGATCATGTTGTATAGTTACAGTTTAACATGATACATGAATTTGGTGCATAGATTTTCATGACGACCTCTTCAGGAGCCCTGCTCATTGGCCACACTGTCCCTACTAAAGCCCGATCCATGCTCTGCCTCCAATCGACTGCATGCGAAGAACACGCACAGCATAACCGGCAGGGTCTGCGGAAGGAGAGGGTCGCCAATCAGACCCAAACAGCCACCCCGGCATGGATTAAAAGACCCCGGCCTAGATCACAGTACCCGGCCACTCCGCCTCTCTGACACATTACCCCAGGACCCCTTTATTTTGTTCAGCCCCAATAAATAATAAACCCAGAGCATTTCTGGTTACTTACCTGTTACTTACCTGTTGCTTCTGAGTATTGGTGCTTACACCTTGCCACAGCATGTATGTTTAAGTACTTGGAGACAACTAAGCAGGCAAAATAATATCCTTATTGATAAATGATGCGGTTAGCAATCAACCTCAGCGTATGTGTCTGAACATTTACATTCAATATGTAACAAAGACATTCAAATAGACCACTATCTGCAAAACAATATTTTATGATGCAATGTTGCCAGGTATCGTAACAAGATTACCAGGGCCCTCGGAAAAAACACAGCCCTACAACATCATAGATTGCATGCCGCTGTTTACATGTCATTTTTTACAAGGGTGCCAATAATTCTGACTGCCGCTCCATGCATCTATGGCTTCAGCTGGGCCCAGTCGTGTGCTCTGTGCTCTCCCCAGTTTGCGTGGGTTTCTCTAGGGATTCATGTCACCTTCTACATTCCAAAGACATGAAAGGCATATCATTGCTAAGGCACAGTTTTTCTGTATTGGCTCTGGCGTACCTGCACGTGCGATGGTGCCCTGTGATGGATGCCAATCCAGCAGCAGTACTGAGAATTGGAACTGACATGAATTGTTAATATTATATGCAGTGTGCTATGAATAGGATTTATGGATTTCATACTTAACTATCCAAATGGCATTTTTTTCTCCTTCATTTACCTATTCAATGATACATGCAGCAGAATTAAATATGGTATGGTAGGGATGTTTTTTTATGAGTTTCTTCAACCTCTTAAGTCTCAGGATCAGGCTGCAGTCCACTGCCCAGCTGTAGCAGGCCTGACAGACCTGGGCCACATTCTATGTGTTTCAGTTCTTCCTTCCTTAATGACATTGCGACATGATGGCCCACTGTTAATCCACATTGCATCAGTAGTGGGCTGTCAGTAGCACGCAAGCTGAGGGTATCTTACAAGGCATAAAGCCCAAGTTGGCGAGAAGCTATAGATATATAGCCATACCGAGAGATTATGTGCTCTCCGTCTATACGAATACGGTAGGAATTGTTGTTTTTACTGTAGTAAACCAAGCCAAAAAAGCAGCAGCATGGATTAAATCTTTCCGAAATAGCTAAAAAACATGCATAAAGTACGGCTAGGAAATCAAATGCTGAAGTGATGCTTCCCTGGGACAGATTGCTTCATTTTTATATTATATATGTTTTTGTTTTCATGTATTGTTTGTGTGTTATCTGGTTTGTTTTTCATTTTAATATTTTCCATTATTTTCATCAATGTATATAATGATCTCAGTCTTGAAACAGTATAGCATGACATAGGCAATCCCAACCTAGGCGGTGGCCAGGACCCTCTACTTACGAAGCTTAAAGCCCAATAATGGATCCAAGTAACTAGAGGAGGCTGGACAAAAACATCTGACATGTTGGTCCCACCTCCTCTAGTTGCTTGGACCCACCTCTTCTACAATCTGATTAGTTCTCTCTCTGAACCAATCATTTTTCATTCTGCCCTCAGAACATTTTTGTGCAAGTAAAACTCCCATAAGCGTTAATTTCAGGCAATTGTAATTTGGAGAAAGGTACAAGTGTCAATAGATGGCAGTAGTTGCATTTGAAGTAACATTTCTTCAGTGCAAGTGACTGAATTTTTCGTACTCAAGCAGTACGACTCAGATGGAAATTTCATTTCAAATTCAAAGAGAGAATTTGCAGTTTGCGGAGGAAAGTTCTGGAGAGAGCACTGCAAGACACTTTGACATTGACTCGAAAATAGGCAAATACTGCAAAAAACAAGAGTGAGCTGCTGTTAGCTAACAAGAGCAGAACCCGGCTAGCTGGAGGTGGAAAGAGGAAGGTTAGCTTGGAGGTAGAGTTAAGATTTTCAGAGTTGATTTATTCAGTGTCTGACAAACACAACAAAGTATCAAGAAAAATTATACAAAATAAAGCACTGGAGATCTACTCTACAGTGAGTGATGGAGGCAAGAGGTTTGTAGATAGCAAGGGTTGGCTACAAAGATTTACAGTGCAATGGCCACTAACTTTGACATCATAACACCATGGCTCAGAAGGACTCAGATCTACTCACCGAGAAACTTGTTTCATTTGTTGACTGGCAAGGCTGTCAGCTCTATAAGGATTTTAGAGAAGTACATCATTGCAAGGGATGAGACTGCAATTTGGTTTTATATGGTGTCTCCCACTACTACTGATAAATGAGGTGTGAAAAGCGTTACTCTGAAAACCACGAGACGAAAAAAAGTCATCTCACCGTTACCCTAACTGCCAAGGCTGACGGCGGCAAACACAAGCCTTATGTAGTCCGTATACTCCTAATGTATTTAGGGTAGGGTTATGGGTTTCTTTTAACTAAATAATTTAACTGTTATGCTTAATTCCAGATCTACGGAAGAGGATTAGGGCCACCATGAAAATATTATTTGAATTCTGACTTTTTTCTCTGAATTCTGACTTTTTTCTCTGAATTCTGACTTGGCCTGATAATGAATATGGCGCTGCACAGAGTCACAGTCACTTACGGGTGTGCACTAGGGCGAAGAATAGGCGACGAGTAGGTGAAGATGCAGTCTGCAGTGGCGTCGAACTCCAGCTCTGCCAGAGGAGGTCTGAGCATTCCCGGTAGCTCAAACCGCTATCTGGTTAGCTCCCGGCACTTCAACGGGCTCAGCTGTAGTTGTCTCCCGAGTTGGATGACGTGGTGAATCCCGATAACAATCAGCTAATTTTAATAGCTAGCACGTAGCTATTAAATCATCAGAACTGTACACAACCACACTTCTGTCCATAGTATAATTTTAGTACAAGCTCTATTGATTAATTGTAACCTCAGTATGTCATTGGGCTAATAGACGTTTCGCTTTCTACCGTGCACATGCTCTCTCCCGTCCTTCTCTCCCCTTCCTCCTCCCAGCGTTCCCTCCCCCCATGGCCCTTGAACTCCACAGTTATCTGACCCATTGAGTTTTCAAATAAAATAAATTCACAATTATTTTCAACTACTTTTTTTTTTTTTTTTTTTACCAAACTACAAATTAAATTTACAATTTCAATAACAAAAATTTGGTACTCTTTTAAATTTAAATTTCAAACAGCCCACTCATTTATCTTTCAGGGTTACACTTACAGTATATTGTCTTCAAGGGGGCTGTTTATGAAGTGAAGGCAATGCAACAGCAGATCTACAGTGCAGTGATCGCCACTTCTGCAAACGGCTTGATTATGAAAGATGCTTTCACGGCAGATTGGCTACAGTCCATGGTAGGAAAATTCAACTTCACCACTTAGATCCTGCTGTTGGACTCATACACTACCACATCAGTGCTGTCACTAAGCCCTCTAATTACACTGCTGGCTCCTGTTGAGGACCACACCTCTCTCACCTGTTTCTCGTCCTCTCCTGATTTCATTTGTATTTTTGGGAGCTTGACTCATGGATCTGATGAAAGATCTTTATGGTGTCCCCAGAGATTGAGCATTTCTTCCTGTGTCTTTCCTGTGTTCCAACCCCCGCCTTGCTTCCTAAACCCTGAGCATTGCCTGTCTCACTCATGCCCGAAACCAATCACCTGACCCTCGCTGGTACTGCTAATGCCGACTTTTGCCTGTGCCCTCCGGTTACCGACGCTGATTGCCCAACCCTCGCCTGGACTACGGACCTCATTCTTCACCTCAGCCTCCTTGTTACCTTTGCTGCCCTCCAATTTTCCTTCCACCCATTGCCAGTCTGCAATAACTGTGATTGTCTCATGCTGCCTTGGATCCTGTTCCTCATTGCCTTTTTTCCTGCAATAAAACCATTTTCCCTCTACTGATCAGTGTCAGTGTCCATCTAGTGGGTTCTATCACAGAAGATCTCACCACAGCAGATCAGAGCAGCCTCCAGCATGTTTCCGAAGCCATGGGAAACCAGGGAGTCTTCGTAGGGCAACAACAGACAGAGCTGACATTAGTGCATCACTGGAGTCATTTCACCAGGGTTTGTTGGAGTTTCCCTCCCAGGTTCTACACCAATGTTCAAGCTGCCTTGTCACACCATCACCCCAGTTAGTGAGTAAACCGCATCTGGCGCTTACTAGTCAATACAACAATGATCCTGGATCATGTCGTTCCTTCTTATCCCGGTGCTCCTCAATGTTCGAGGTGCAGCCTTCTGCGTTCCCCATCAAGTACTCCAGAGTTACATATACTATAATCACTACACTCACTGGCTCGGCCAGGGAGTGGAGAACAGCAGCCTGGGATTCTGGAGCCCCATTCTGCAGTCATTTCGCCTGATTTGCAGAGAAAATAAAGCACGTCTTCGATTGCTCCAAGTCAAGAAGAGAGGCAGCATGGGGGTTACTGCAGCTTCATCAGGGCAACCGATTAATCTATGCAATCCAGTTTAGAATTTTAGCGATGTCTTGTGGATGGGGTTGCACTGCACAGTTCAATGCTTTTTATCAACTATTGTCAGATTCAATTAAACATGAGCTGAACCACAGATCCATGAGCGGTACTGGTGGGCGTGGTCTCAGTCCTGCCCTCTTTCTCAAGAAGAACCCTCTTGCCTGCAGTGATATCATGGGGGTGACATCGAGAGTCAACAGCCACTCTCATCGATTCTGGAGCTGAAGGCAGGTAGCTCCTTAGGCACAGCCCTCAAACTGACTGGGAGTAGGGCATTGTTATTGCCTGGGCTCCTTCGTACCACTGCTCTGCCACCAGAGGTCCATCCTGTTCCAGAGGAGACGCCAATCTCTCAAGGGTACCTGTGGAATATCAAGACTTGCAGGGGGTGTTTAGTAAGTCCCAGGCTTTGTCCCTTCTGCCTCATCGTATGATTGCGCGATTGACCTGCTCCCAGGAACAAGTTCTCCTGGGAGGTGCCTTTATTCACTCTCCAGAGAGGGTTGACAAGGAGGAGTTTAATAAAGGGTGAGCATTGGCCGCAGGCATTATATGACCATCTTCTTCCACTGGGGAGGCAGGTTTCTTTTTTGTCAAACGTAACTGACGCTCCCTCACAATGCAGGTAATATGCCTCATTCGGGACTCCTCTAGCAACTGCTCATTTGACACAAAGTCTAACCAGTGGTACCCAAGGATTCTCTGAAGAGAGACAGTACCGAAGGAGTCCAGTCTTCATCTCAGCTCACTGGATATCATCCATGTCTCACAGTCATACAGTGGAACAGAGAGCACCAGGACTCTAAAGATTTGGACCTTTTTCCTCTTTTAAAGATATCAGGAGTGCCACACATCCATTTACAGCGACCTCATGACCTGCCATGCTCTCCCAATCCATCTACTGACTTCATAGGAAAAGTCACCAGAGACATGAATGTCTCTGCCGAGGTAAGTGAATCTCTTGACAAGGTCGACATTCTCCCCAGAGACAGACCCACTACTGATGACAGTGCCCAAGAAGTCATTAAAGGCCTGGATCTGGGTTTTTAACCAGGACACTCTCAATCCCAGACACTCAGACTCCTTGGTCAGTCTATCGAGAGCCCCAATCAGAGCCTCCATTGACTCCACGAAGATCACAGCATCGTTGGCAAAGTCAAGATCAGTAAATCTTTCTTCAACAACAGATGTCCCACAACTCCTAGACCCCACGACTCTGTCCAACACCCAGTCCATGCAAGCACTGAAAAGAGTAGGAGCAAGAACACACCCCTGGTGAACCCCAGAATCAACTTGGAAGAATGCAGAGGTTCTTCCTCCACTCTGCACACCACTCACAGTACCAATGTACAGGCCGGCTATGATGTCCAGCAACTTCAGGGGGATACCACGAAGTCTCAGGATGTCCCACAGGACAATTCGATCAACTGAGTCAAATGCTTTACGCCAGTTGACAAAGGCTGCAAAGAACCTCTGCCGATATTTGCACTTCTTAGGCATAAACCAGACTGCTCTGGTTGCTGATAGGTGAGCAAGTGATCACGGATCCTGTTAAGGATGACCCTAGCAAGGACCTTACTCGGCACTGAAAGCAGTGTTATCCCCCTGTAGTTGCTGCAATCCAGGTGATCACCCTTCCCTTTCCAGATAGGAACTGCAAGTCCCATTATATCACCCGCCCTGACTGCAAGTCTCCGAGGAACAGATTCAGATGTATGTAATGCTTCAGTTTCTCTGTAAGCAGGATGTGGGTCACTAGACCAGAGATGGTGTGTCACTTGCTCACAGATTTGTCTAACAAACACCTCCTTATCTGCCATTAGAGCCATCACAGCCATCCTCAGTTCCCGATAAAGACTGGAGTTGCCATGAAGTCGTGCGCTGCAATTCCTCTCTATAATATCCTGAAACTCCACCTGCTGGGAACACCGGCAACACCAACACAACCCTTCGCAACCTACAGGGTCTTTTCACATTAGGACTCCCACATCACATTAGAGTCAGCAGTCACACCCAAGTCTGGAAGTTCCTCACACAAACTACATGCAGACTAATCAGAAACAGCTTCATTTTGGAGTCTGGCCAAGTCTAGACTTATTCTCCTAGTAGGTGGCAACCTACTGGATCTAAGCTGAATCTTCAGAGTAGCAACAACAAGTCTGTGGTCAGAATTCACAAACTCAGTTCTGCAGAAGCCTCCAGTGTCTGCCCACGAGGATGTGATCGATCTCCTTCGCTGCACCACCAGTACTGGATTACCAAGTCCAACAATGTGGCTCAAGGTGCTGGATCCAGGATCCAGCAACCTGCAGTCCCTGACCTTTAGCAAAGTCAAATAACATGGAGCCACTCTCACCACGGTTTCCAGACCCATGGGAACTGACACAATCCTCATAGCCAGCCCTGTCAGTGCCAGTGGTTGCAATGAAGTCACCACGTGTCAACTCGTGGGTACCCATCAACCAATAGCGAAGCTGTGCATAAAATGTCTCCCTCAATGAGACATCACTCATCGTAGTCAGAGCATACACTGAGACAACAGACAAGACACCCAAAGAGTGCCTTAGCCTGAGTCTCATAATATGCTCTTTGAAAGGAGTGACATCAGACACCATCAGGAGGAGCTGATGCGCCACAACAATAGCTACTCCCTGAGTATGGCAGCCATCACACCAACCAGACCAAAAGTAGGTATACCCACCTATAGAAATTTGGCCACTTCCCAGTCTTCATATCTCAGAGAGTGCAGCTACTGAAATCCAGAGTTTACAAAGCTACCCCAACAGCAGAGGAAGAGGGTCTTCTTGCTGGAGAGACGAGATGTTCCATGTGCCTACCTGGTTGGGCCACCTCAAGCTGCGGCCCAAGTGCCACCCTGCAGTGGGCTATGCCTCAGCAGCACACCAGCACCAACCCCCAAAAGACTTGACCCTATTAGTTCTCCAATGATTTAGACTGCTATGGCTATGAAACTCCTGAAAGCTTTCCCCCATCCCCTTCAAGATGCATGCAGGTTTCCTGTGGGGGCTGCAGCAGAGCCATTCCGACAGAGAACAGAAAGGTGTCATGCCTGTTCAGATTGAGCTGTTGTGAGTTGTTTTACAGTGTCTAGAGTGCCAATCCCGCTATCAACCCCCAAAATATTTCACTACAAGTTGAAGGACTGCTTGCAGGGCCAGATGCAGTTTAACCTCATACCCAGGGCAGAATTACGTGACAAAATTTAGAAAAGGATAATATATAAATGATGAGTAAGCAAGTGATTCTTTCTATTTCAGTGTGTATAATCACATCTTCCTTTTCTCTTTGTATCTTTTGCTTGCATCTGGTACCTAAAGATGGACCTTTGGATTAACTACAGTTACGACTGTTGGCCGATTGACAGGCTGCCTGTCTAATCAGTAACAAGCACATAACATTCAGTAGGCACTTATCCTTCCCATTTTCAGTGCCGCTAATGTTGTAGTGTTTGTGCATTTGTTGGTGTGTTTTCGTATTTGCTGTTGTGTTTCTGTATTTGCTGCCATGTTTTCATATTTGCTGTTGTAATCGAGTTGGGGGACGATGGAACGGGAGATCGACAGGCAGATCGGTGCGGCGTCCGCAGTGATGCGGGCGCTGCATTAGTCTGTAATGGTGAAGAAGGAGCTGAGCCAAAAGGCAAAGCTCTTGATTTACCAGTCGATCTACGTTCCTACCCTCAGCTATGGTCACGAGCTGTGGGTAGTGACCGAAAGAATGAGATCGCGAGTGCAAGCGGCCGAAATGAGTTTCCTCCGCAGGGTGGCTGGGCTCTCCCTTAGAGATAGGGTGAGGAGCTCGGTCATTCGGGAGGGACTCAGAGTAGAGCCGCTGCTCTTCCGCATTGAGAGGAGCCAGATGAGGTGGCTCGGGCATCTGATTCGGATGCCTCCTGGACGCCTCCCTGGTGAGGTATTCTGGGCATGTCCCAATGGGAGGAGGCCCCGGGGAAGACCCAGGACACACTTGAAGAACTATGTCTCTCGGCTGGCCTGGGAACGCCTCGGGGTTCCCCCTGAAGAGCTGGATGAAGTGGCCAGGGAGAGGGAAGTCTAGGTTTCCCTGCTGAGACTGCTGCCCCCGCGACCCGACCTCGGATAAGTGAGAGATAATGGATGGATGGATGTTGTATTTGCTGATATGTTTTTGTATTTGCTGGTGTGTCTTCATATTTGCTGGTGTGTCTTCATATTTGCTATTGTGATTTTGTATTTTCTGGCATGTTGCAAACTAACCCCAACACTTCTGAGATAACAAATTTTAGGTTTATAATAGAAGAATATAAATTTGCTGTAAGATTTCTTGCTTGAGTGTGAGAGTCCCTCGATGCATCATTTCCTGCAATGTTGCTGTCGCACCTGGAGCCATACTCATTCCTCACTGCTGTGGACCAGGGCCCGGATGGAAGTTTATACGTCACTCCCATATTCCTGTTTACTGATTAGGCCAGAAGGTGTGGTTTATCAGCTAGTATTTGCCACTGCATGTCCCTTCATGCAAATTAACCCTCGTTTTGTGGGGCCTCTTCCTGTGTCCAAGGCTATTAATCCCTCTGTGGTGTGCCTACAGTTATCATCATTCATGCAGCGGGTGCACCTGACTTTTCATGTGTCAGACCTCCTGCGACCAACGTTCTGGCCTCTCCTGAGCTGCTTCCACCCCTTCCCTCCTGGCTGGTGGATGGTGACAAGGTGTATGTGGTTCATCGGCTGTTGGATGTCCATTGCTGGGGACTGTTTCTAGTACCTTGTGAATTAGGAGGGATATAGTCTAAATGAGTCTTCCTGGGTCCTGACTTGTTTTGTCCTCAACCCATCCCTCATCTCAGATCTCCATCATTGCTGCCCTGACCTCCTGCTTCATCCACCTGGAGTCAGATGTTGGAGTTGAAGGGGGTTACTGTCATGGACCGCTCTGGGTAAGCCCAGTCGTCATCCCGACAACCACACCCCTTCGGGGATTCTGGTCGACAAGACACCCCTCCTCAGGGAAGCCCTATTGTTCTGGCCCTTTAATTACACAAGGTTTCTATTTCTGGGAGCTTGACTCATGGATCAGATGCAAGATCTCCATGGTGTGCCCAGAGTTTGAGCATTTCTTCCTGTGTCTTTCCTGTGTTCCGACCCTCACTTTGCTTCCTAGACCCCAAGTTCTGCCTGTTCCACTCGTGCCAGACGCTGATCGCCCGACCCTCGGTGGTACTGTCAATGACGACTTCCGCCACTGCCCTCCAGTTACTAACACCAATCACTCGACCTTCGCCTGGACTACGGACCTCGTTCTGCAAATAAGGAATACACAGCTGGAGGTAAATAAAAAGCCCCCGCCTGCCACCTACCTATAGAAAGGGAAAGTCTTTCAAAGTTTGTTGACTGTCTTTGAGAACTGACAGGAGTGAAGACAAACTCATGTTCTCCTTTAGGAAAGAAGCCATGTGCTGCCAGACAAAAGCCTCTCCTCCCAGCTCTGACAGGGGACAGGGGAACAGGTGCCAGGCAGCCCAGGATGAGGAAGATGAAGAGAAGCCATTTAACAATGAACCTTTTTCTTGACGATGAGGAAAATCATATTAATGAGGATGGTGATTTTGAGGAGGAGGATAGTTACCACTGGTAATTGCACTGTTTAATTTATTAAGGTAAGCTGTGATGTTTATATTTAGGTAAAATCCTAGTTCTTCAGTTACGATTTTGCTTGCAGCTACCGTAACATACCAGTATTTACAATCTGTGTGTTTGTTTTAAGAATAGTTCCAGTAAACGTACTCAGTATGTTTTACAGGGTTCAAACAGAAAGATGGTGGCATTTGATTCACTCATATACAGCCGTGTGTTATATGATGATGCACATGACATAGCATGCAGCTTAAAAGCAGATATTCTATCCATCATGCATTCAAGACTTGCCTGAGGTCAACCTCAGTTTTGTATGAATTTTTTTTTATTTTTTCTCCTGGCTTCTTGCATTGCTAATACAGGTCTTTGCTTTTGTGTACTTGTTAATGGTTTACCCTGCCCATGCCTTGTTTATATATTTATATATTCTATTTATTTGCCTTCCAAGTCTCTCCTAGTTTCAATAACCCTCAGTATTGGTTAACGTTTTCTAGTCTGTAGTGCCTATTGATTGTAATTGTCCCCCACCTGTTCCTTGTTGCCTCAAGTTCTTAGTGATTGGTTGATCTGGATATGGTTCTCACCTGTCCTGTGTCATGTCTTGTTAGTAATGTATTTAAATGCCTGCTTTTGACCTGTTCCTTAGTGCTTCATTGTGGCTGTTTGCCTGTGTTACTGCTAGTTATACTAACCCTATCTTAGTTTTTGTAGCGTCCGTCCTTTGGTATTTTTGTTCTTGTGTTGCTCCCTGGCTTAGTTTAGTTTTGATCTGTTGTGGTCACTTTATTTTCTGTTTCTACCCTTCTGTTTTATTTAACCCTGGTTTGCTAGAGCTGCTATGTGGATAGTCTCTCCTTCACCATGCTCCAACAAAACACATTAGGTGATTTCATCAATATGTGAACATCAGTGTACCTAGACAGTATTGCCTACTGCAGGCTAGAGTACACTTTAAAATAATGATAAAGTAAAAAGAGAAACAGTAAGAGTTGTTTAATATCATAATTCATATTTGATATTCTCAAAGTATATGTACAGGACTGTGCAAAGGTCTTGGACAGTGAAGAACATGATCTTCATGTTGGTGTTGAGCTATGATGTCTGTCAGTGTGTCCAGCTTAGCCATCCCCAAACCTCTCCTCTGAAGTCTCCCCAGTATTTACAGTAACTGTCTGATTCAGCCATGTTTTTTTTTTTTTTAACTTGGCCACTAGCACACCTCATATGGCTAATCAATATCTCATTGACTATTAAAAACTAATTAAATTTACTACCTACGTGAGCTGGTGGTGAAATGTAACAAACACGTGGAATGGCTGAGGTGCCCCTGAGGAGAGCTTTGGGACCTGAAGCTGTGTTCATCTAGCCATTCAACAAAATTTTCAAGACATTAACCTTATTGTGTTACTCTTCATTTGTATATGCTATTGTTGCATTTTCTCCCTGAGAAAATCTGTAGTTACTACCCAGATAAAACATTTTCTTTGACTATTTAAAGTTTTGCACAGTACTGTACTATGTTGTGACAGGGAAGCACTAGAGACTAGGGAAAGTAACAGAGGGCTGACTACACTAGGAAAGACTACGAGGAAAAAAAAAATCAAAATTAAACAGGATAAACCGGGAAAACCAAAACAGGGAAGCAAAGAACCAATAACATACTCTGGGGAAATCTGAGAACCAACAAACAGAATATGAGAGACTGGTCAGTCTCACACCTACAACTAGAGAACTGACAGATCAGAATCACATTCTAAATCCATTGAGCCATGCAGCAGTCCAGGGAGAGGGAGAAGAACACTGGGGCTGAAAGACCAGAGGCAAGGAGGAGAACAGGATGGCCAGCGACACCTGCTGGCCAAATGGGGAGGAGACATGAAGGGTGGGGGTCAGACGGACGCTGACCTGGACAGTACTGCATATACTAAGAGTGGATTAAAAAATTAACCTGACGCAAACACAAGTAATTCAATCCTGATAAATATACAAGTCAAAAATATCAACAGAGATTGTTACGTTATATTGATAATTACAATGCTTAAATTTCCAATTGCAATTAAATTCGTAAGTCTTTATTGTCATATTGACATCTAACACTGAACAAACACTTATATAGAGCTGTAAGAAATGCAAAATATGATCATTATAATTTATCTACTTTAGTTTTTTATAACTCTACATAGACTATATTTTATACAAAAAGACAGATACCATTTCATCAATCAATCAATCAATCAATCAATCAAAATACTTTATTAATCCCTGAGGAAATTATATTGTTACAGCTGCTCCAGGACAGTAAGAAAATAGTCAAGTTAAAATACCAATACTAGATAATACAAGATATTACAAATATTACAATATCTAATAATGTAATAACTCAATATATAAATATTCTAATATATTACAGAAATTAACTAAAGGTAAAATTGAATTGAGGTTCCCCTCTTATCATGCTGCCCTGTTATGTTAATGGTGTAAATACAGTTGCTGCAGTGTATACCTCTGCTTAGATGGAGGAGTAATGATTTCCTGTGTCGTTCAGTGGTGCATTTGGGTAATTGTAGCCTCTCCCTGAATGTGCTCCTGTGACTAGCCAGCACGTCATGGAGTGGGTGGGAGGTATTGTCCAGCATTGTCCTGAACTTGGACAAAATCTGTCTCTCCGACACCACCTTTAGAGAGTCCAGCCACTCCGTCCCCACAACATTACTGGCCTTCCGGATCAGTTTGAGGCTGTTGGCATCCCAGCCTACTGCCCCAGCATGCAACAGCATAGCTCTTCAAATCTGGACCTCGATTCCAAATCCAGGCCTTGTTTTCAGTTCTCCCAGGTAGTTAGTTCAATAATTACTGATTCTGATTGGTCAGAGGCTTCACACCTAGCTCACAGGTAAAGGAAGACTGGAAAACCAGCAGTGCTCAGACCTCGAGGACCGTGATTTGAATAATAGGGGCATAGAGTATGACACTGGGCACAACAGACTCATAGTAAATCCTGGGCATTGTCTGACAGATGTTAAAAGACCTCAACTGCCTCAGAAAATAGAGATGGCCCTGCCCCTTCTTACACAGTGAAGTTGTGTTTTTAATCCAGTCTAGTTTATTGTCAATGTATACAAGGTATTTATAGTTCTCCACTATGTCCACATCGACCCCTTGGATTTTCATTTAATATGGAAAAGGATTAAATATCACGCTAGAGTGTAAACCAAGTTTCTGGTAGCAAAGCAACACCCAGAGAATCAATCTATTATGTATTATCATACGAAGGGAGAAAGAAACAGCAATCAGCCATGACAAAGGAAAGAAACTGCAACATTGTTCTCTCTCTCTTATGCCTGGCCTCATGTATTTCAGCTTATGGCAGCTAATTCCTGGAGCAAGACAGAGGGTAAAAAAAATCTCCTGCCATAGTGGATCCACCCCAGCCATGCCTGAGCTCTGTTTTCTGACAGCCTGCCTAAGGAGATGTCAGTGTTTGGAGAGGGCTGCCATTAAAAACCTTCCAGCACCATGCTCTGAAAATCTCCTCGATTGGATTGAGGATGGAAGAATAGGGTGGAAATAGAATACCTGGAAACTGTGGATGATTGCTGAATTAGTTTTGGGTGACTGTGGCATGGTGGAAACTGACAACAGTGGAAATACACTGTTCTGAACTGTGTCCAGGCGATCAAAGAGCTGAGCTGTGTTCTATGAGCTGAGTGTATCGGGTGGTGTGAGACCTCTTGCTAAACAGTTCAATTCTAGTATTCTCTAAAAAGTCAGCATCAACTTATTTAAAATGTAAAAATAGTCCTTTAACTATTAAACGTGTATAAAATCAGCACGTACTTGACACACACACACACACACACACACACACATATATATATATATATATTGAATGTCCTTCACATAGTCCTTGTTCAGCTGCAAGAGAATGACGCAGGTTGATTTCATGGTTACTGTAGGCCCCCCGGAGTGGCTTAGGTTAGTATGGAGGACAGAATCACATACCAGGCGGCTGGGTGGTAATTGGGAATGATGCTACGCAACAAATAAGCTGTCTGACATGGTAAAGAGAACCAAACATGGCCGAAATCTACACATCACTGAAAACAAGTATCGGTTGGTACCTAGTCGGGCTTATTAATAGTCACGCTCTATAAATAGGCATAACAGCAGGCAACACTGATTGGTCTGTGTGGCTGTCCATCACCAGGCACGCTGTGCGTCGGCAGACAATGTTCACAGCTGGAGGGATGCAGGAAGCAGTGAGGTCAAGGTTACTACTGTACCGTACATGTATAACCACTTATAGACCATATATACTTCCAACAGTCAGGAAAAGTTGGATTACTACATGTACAATATAATAATCTATACCACAAGTGTGTCTGCTGGGGTGTGGCATGA
>JAODJU010000038.1:5349880-5366344 GCA_026776725.1 Gnathonemus echidnorhynchus
AATAATCTATACCACAAGTGTGTCTGCTGGGGTGTGGCATGAGTAAATGGTGTCCTGTAGTTGTGTTCTGGGCATATTTTAGTCTCAGTATTAAAACTGACATCTAATTTAACAAGTAAGTAAACTATAGTTATGCTGTGGGCTTGGAAGTTGGAAATAAAATCGTCAGAGAACACTGGGGAAAAAAGAACTTTATAAGTTCATCATATTTTATAATGGTCACTACGATATTTGTTGTGTGATATTGAATGTTGTGTTGAGAAGGGTATGTTTCAGAATATCACAGACTATAGTTATTGGTATTATTTTGCTTAATATTTCCTGACTCAGGAATCATTTGTAAGCTAAATAAGCAGCATGATTATTAAAGTATGGCCTGGAAATTTAAATTCTGCTGATTCAATAAAGAATGAAAGATTGAACACATTATTATTCAATTTAACTTCTTCAAATCATAACACTCACATTCTGACATTTCATTCATCCCTTTTTATGTGGTACAACAAAACGCCGTCCCAAATCCTGTCTTTCACTTTATCTTGAACTACTTTCCAATTAGTGAGCATGAAGAAATTCATAAAGTGATGGGCAAAGTTTCCCACATGGAGAGCATTACATTAATAAAGGGCTTAATTTACAATTCTTAACATCTAAATAAAATACATGAAATGTCACATCAAATAAAGGAAAGCATTTTCCCCGGTAATGGATACAACCCACATCAATAGCAAATGCATCAACCAACCAGCCATTCAATCTGTATGCAGCACAGAACCATACCAACTGACACACCATAATAGGTGATTATTATTAAGTAACTCCTTGTGAGGCAAGATCTTGCCCACAGACACCCCAATAATGAACAGATTGCATAGATGATGAGTGAGAAGAAATTTTAAAAATCACAGTTAAACAATTAAAATCAATATAAAAATTGCAACAAATGAAAAATAAGAAGCACTTGTATAAAAGTGTTCATTTTAACCTCTCTGTTCTTCTGGCTCTGGCACGGTGGTTAGCACTCTCACCTCACACCTATGGGACTAGCGTTCGAGTCTCCGCCATGGTTCCATGTGTGTGGAGTTTGCATGTTCTCCCCGTGTCGTCGTGGGGTTTCCTCCCTGTACTCCGGTTTCTCCCCATATTCCAATAACATGCCGAGGTTAACTGGAGTTACCAAATTCCCTGCAGGTGTGAGTGACTGGTGTGCGAGTGTGCCATGCCAAGAGTTATCACTGTACCGGGGAGGTTGTTCTCTGCCTTGCGCTCATAGCTTCTGGGATGTGCTCCGGACCCCTGTGACCCTGCATAGGCCTAGTGGTTACAGAAAATGGATGGATGGATATTTTTGTTACAAATCTTCCAGATGCTTTTCCTGGTTAGGATTACCTGGGACCTGAAGGCTATCCGAGGCAGGACAGAGAACAGGGCTGGGGTTCACCCTGGGTATGATTCCAATTCATCACAGGGCACAAATGCACAAACATACACTAGGCAACATACTGTACACTAGGCAATTTAGACACACCAAAAAGCCTACCAGTATGTCACTGAAATTCAGGAAACCCACTAGAACCTGAATGTGGGTTGCAGAGAACATGCAACCCCTCCACACACAGGAAGGAGGAAGATTTTTAACCCCAAATCCTGGAAATGTGAGGCAAAAATGCTACCTGCTGATGAAAACTGGCACCCATAACATATTTGTGTTAGGAAGGAATTCTGACCTTTTCTTCTCTGCTTCTCTTTCACGTGAGCTGTTCAGTGCATGTATTACATTTACCACGATTGTCATTCTTGGTTGGTGTGGAACACAGACAGAATTTTAAGCATTTTAATTTCGACATCTTCAGCGTTGAGACTTCCAAGCTAACAGCACAATGACAGACAGGCAAAGGCGGCGGAGTGACAGGAGTTGGTAGGGGAACACAAACCGTTCTGCATTTTAATTCCACAGTCTCATGGTGTTGAAAGATTGTAGATAGTGGATCGGCGCTTCCCCAGAAAAAGGAATGCATTTTAAAAATTACAATTTAATCAGAATTTTGTTACTAGTAGAATCTGATCACTTGGAACCAGTTTCTTAAAGTAACCCACTTTCTAAAAGTCTTACAGTAAGGCTGTGCCATGTTTGACAGAACTGGCGATTATCTTAATTGGAGAGAATGGTGTGTTATTCTGTCCTGGTTTAATGTCGTCTTGCTGAGCCTGACTGTTAGCTTTTCAAGTTAAATCCCTGGAACTGTGCTCACGCTGTTGTTAGCATGCTCGTCACCCTAACTTACTCTGTCTAATGGATGGATCAGGAGAACTGAACAGCTGTTGGAAAGATTTAAATTATAATTTGTATGTTGCAGATGTGTGTTGCTACAATAGATATTGAGCTGCTGTAAGAATACTAAACATTAAACATTTTTATAATTATTAATTGTCATTTTATATCACAGTCAGTACTCAGTAGTACTCAGTAGTCATTCCCGTATCTACCACTGAGGACACTGAGGTCATCTCCTCTGTATTTTTTCTTCATTTTTTTTTTTTTTTTTGCTATCTTGTCACTGATTTTTTTTTTTCTCAAAATGGCTATTACTGCTTTCAGAAACATGTAAAAATTAATTTACACTGTAGCTACTGTTTGTTTTAATGTTATGGTAATTGCCATTAATACCGAGTTAATCAATAAATAAATAAATAATCATTAACTAAGTGTTAATCTGCGATGAGTCGTGCATTGTGCTTTTTTGAACGCGTGGCTGTGGAGTAATACCCCACGCAAAGCAGCGCTAATCACTCATGTAACTCTTGTTTGTATCAGTCCAGATTTCCACAGTGGTGCAGCGCTACTATTTCCAAATAACGATGGTAGTTTAGGTCAATGTTTCATATTTAGTGCAATACGCTGAAAAGTACATCTTCAGCTCATAAACAAGAAAATCTTTCTGCATGGACGTGTGAGCTTCTAGTAACCATGGCATAAGCAGGAAAATGCGCTTGAACAAGGGCCTTATTCCACAGAGGTCTTGAATAAATTGCAGCTACACAGGTTTGGAACCAGAATGGCGCATTAATAAAATAACCGTTTACTTTTGCCCGTGACCCACGCGGCTCTGAACTCCCCCAGATCCAGTAAAGTCAGAGGGTCATCACAAAAATGTTTCTAAATGCAGCAACGCAGAGGCAAAGAAATTTAAGTACATGTTCAGCCATTGCGTTGTTAATTTGGCTTTATGTAGCTTCTGGTAGTCGCCAGGGTTACGGGTAGCGAAGGAGCACTTCTGACGGACAGTGCTATTGGCTGGCGTAAACCCACTGTCACGACGGTATATTAAGTTTCCCCTCGGCACGGATCTACAGGCAAACATTAAAACGCAATTTGTAGCAAAGTCCAGCTTTCCTAATGTGGCACTATTGATCGCACGCACATTGCAACAAAAGCACCATCAGAGACCAAAGCTGCCTTTGTGAACAGAAAGCAGTTTCATTCCATCAATGTGCAGCTCATCTGTAATGCCAGCATGGTGTTAAGAAATGGCCTGGATCCATGCATGATGCTTTTATTTATGGAACAGCAATGTAGGATGTAAACACTTCGAGATGAATGGCCGATTGGTAAGCTGAATATGCACATGAACGTAATATGGAATGTTACAGAGTATCTGTATATATGAGGTCGCCTTTGACTGGTATGTCAATGTGCCACGGTAGACAGTGCTCACCTACTGAAGC
Organism: Gnathonemus echidnorhynchus; assembly: GCA_026776725.1. Lineage (NCBI taxonomy): Eukaryota > Metazoa > Chordata > Actinopteri > Osteoglossiformes > Mormyridae > Gnathonemus > Gnathonemus echidnorhynchus. Next base: position 5,353,607 of record JAODJU010000038.1, read on the forward strand.
GCTGACTGTTAAGCCCCATGCCGGCTCAGTGGGGCACACGGAGTGGCACATTCACTGATAAAGTGCATCATAGGTTCTCTGAAAAACAGGTGGTGGTGTTTGGACAGCTCAGCCACTCTGTTATACCACCTGACAGAGGTGTGCGGTGTCATAGCTGCATGCTGTGTCCTGCGTGACATAGCTCAATGTCTGAATCCGCTGGGACGCTGATGTTGCATAGGTGCAGGAGAATGTAACACAGACGCTGGAATACTTTTTGACTGATTTGTTTTTAATGGGTCGCACATTTTGTCCAAAGCCCCTCTGATTCCCTGCTGGTGTGCAGTCATGGTCCTGAGCTCTTTGACAGTCTGCCTCTGTAGGTCCTCGCTGGCGTCTGTGAGGACGTGCCAACGTGCAGAGAATGTACCAGCTAGGTCCGGCATTAGCCTCGGGCTAAAAAACATTACAAGCTTATTGGATGAATAGGACAGATTAATTTAGGATCAACCAAAAATTATGCTAAGAATAACTATCAATTTGTATCTCAAATGAAGTGTATAGTTCTGAATTTCATGTCATGCTCTGTTATCAACTTAATGCTATACTTCAGCTAAAATTGCAGTTCTACTAAGGATTATCTTCCAATTCAATTAAAGATTTTCTTCAATAAAAATATGACAAAGTGGAGCCCTATATCTGAATGGCAAATGGATCTGAGAGGGTATCCTTAGAATGAACAATCATAATCGTGGGTATTTATTAAATTATTTAAGTGTTTCTATTTGTTGGTCTGATATGTAGTAGTGCGTACTGTACTTAAGTAAATACGGATGAAGCAGTCACGCTTCTAAGTTTCTGGTGTTTAGTTTCCCATGTTGAAGCGTATTCAGATATTCAAGAAGCCTTTTGGCTGCATAGGGATCAAAATGATTGACCATTTGCAGAATACACTCTCTGTTTCGACATGACTTCTCATGCTGTTAGTGTAACTGCAGCAAGCAGACTTTACACAGTGCTCAGAAAGATAAAAGCATGCTTGTTACCGATATATACATCATGAATAATTCTATCAGCCACTCGGGGGGGATCCCAGTGGTTAGACATTCTGCTTCTAATTACATTTTCATGCAAATTTGATAGTGGAGTTCATTATTACCATCAATTCCTTGGGTATTGCTGTGTTGTATTTTTACAATCCTTTTGCTCATTACACAAACATCAAAATAAGCAAAATAGGGCAGAGTGCAGCCAGTTACCAACTACGGCTCATAAACCAATAATAGTAAGATATTGTTACAGAATCTCACCTTGTCTGAGGTGACCTTTGTAGTTGATAAGCCATTTCCTGCAGTAGATGCCAGCTGGTTTTCGCTGCATTTTCTCAGGCTTTTTAGACCGAGCTATTCCCTTTCCTGAGGATATTGCAGCATTGCTAATGAGACGGGCATTTCTCGGCTGAATGCTGTATTGTGATACAGCCCAGCTTCTTTGCTTGCAAGTCTGACAGGCCAGATTAAGTACATGGTAAAAACCTCTTTATACAAAAAACATGTATCTGTTCTTCTGTGGATACTGTACTTCAGAAGCAGGGCCCTATAACCCCTGTTAAAGTTACTCTGCCATCGACTACAATGAAAAATTGATCCCTTGAAATTTATGATGTAAATATTACTTCATAAATCAAAGGAGAAATACAAATTGTCCTCTTGTACTGTTTTATGTGCTTTATGTGCTTAATTTTAAAAATTAATAGATTAATTAGCTAAGACTGAACAAACTTTACAGAATGAGACCGAGGTACATATAATACCACAGAAAATAAGTACATAGAAAATAATATTCACCAATATGTGAATAAACTGAAACTGTGTATCGCTTATATTTATAAAAGCTCGTACATCCTCACATTTCATCCAGAAACTTTACTCTCAACAGGCTTAGGAAGGCAAAGTAGACACTGTGTTTATTTTATCATCTTACCAGGGATGCACATGAATGGTACGCAAGTATAAATGTTTAAATGTACAGTAATTTCTTGCTATAACTGGGAAAATTAACATTAAATAAGTTTGCATTGGCACTATTACAAGACATTAGTCATTCCAGGATATTCTGATTTTTCAGATGCAGAGTTTAGCACAAAATCAAATAAGCTCCACAGTATTTGCAAGAGCTTGCAATTTTTCTAACGACCAAATTAACAGACGGCCAGATCCCGTGTTGCCATAGCAGTGTGCATTTATGTCTGTTTGGGAAGATGAGCACAGTGAACACATCTAAGTTACCAACAAAATTTACTGCTAAATACCATACAAAACAATTCCCAAATGCTGTGCATGAAAGTGGAGGCAAACATCTTTGCATAAACACATTGTTGCTGTATTCCACTGTCTTTGTGAAGCTGGAACAAACAATATATATGATAACGATATATCGGATAACAAAATGATGTTGCCAGCTGATATTTAAACTTTATGAATATTAATTTGGGTCGTCGGAGCTAAAGACGACGATTAAGATAACAGACACGATGGCACTGGACAATCGGCCGTTTTCTGTAGCGGAGGGCAGGGATTTCGTTTGTTCATTCGTCACCAAGTACCAGCCGCAACATGCTTATAATTTTTTATTAAATCTGGCTCGTATATTGATCTTTTGTTTTCCACTGAATAAAAATCTATGTAATTTTACCATTCTGAATGAACAGAAAATATGTACCTGTCGTCTTGCTACTCATTGTGCTACACTGTGACTTACAGTGCTGTATTCATTACGGTCTTGAGTGAATTTAGAATGATAGGTTGCTTTTTTAAGATCAATAGATTTGAATGTGCCAGCGATTTTTTTTGCTTTTACTTGAATAGTACAGTATTTTACTGAACAACCTTTACTTTTGGTGTGGTACTTTTACTTAAATATTTCTTTGGGGAAAACACCCAACATGATGACCTTAACCCCTACCCAACCCTAACCTTAACAATAAATAACTAAACAAAATACCACACTTTTTGTATTTTTACTTTTTTGATTGCATTTACAGATCTTTGTGGGGACCTGAAAAAATGGTCCCCACAATGTCAAAATAGGTTTCTATCACATTATGGGGGCCAACAGTTTGCATTACCCCAAGAGTTTGTCATCACCATCATCACCACCATCATCATCATCACCATCATCATCATCACCACCATCATCATCACCACCATCATCATCACCATCATCATCATCATCATCATCATCATCATCATCATCATCACCATACCTGTTCTTTTGGTGATGGTTGCCATGGCCACAACTCTTACCAAGGCCAAACTTTCTAGCTCTTTCTGTGGATCCTCAGATAAGGGATATAATTCCCTTGGGAGCTGATCAGGTGTCATCCTTATGCGATGCCTGAATCACCTCAGCTGGCTCCTGCAGCAGGGCAGCATCTCTGTTTTGATGTCCATCCAGATTTACACAATCCTGTCATGCTTGGCAACCTTGCAGTCAAACCTCATTTCGGCACCTTGTACTCGTGACCTTGTCCTATTAGTCATTCCCCACAGTCCATGCCGGGTGGACGGAAAGCCTCCTCTGACATGTGCTCAGTGCCTGCAAAGCTGCGGTCACCAGAGTGCTGCCCGGCAATCCCACCGTCCCTAATACTCGTGAATAAGATACTGAGGCACTTAAACTGGGCAGATTCTGAGCACCAAGGGCAGATTCTCCCCCTCACCAGGACTGTGAAAGGAATCCATTCTTTTATAAAAGAGTACCATGGGTGCAGAGGTGCTAATTCTCATCACCACTTCACATTTGGCACTAAAGCACTGGAGAGAATGCTGGAGTTCTTCACTGGATCAGGCCGAAAGGACAGCGCTCTCTTCACACAGCAGAGATGTTCCCTCAAGCCCCCTACCTTCCAGTGATGAATTAATTACAATTGCTAACATTAACACTAAATGTACTAAAGGTTTTCGTTCTTCTTTTTTTATGCATACTGAAGTAACTTCAGCAAAAAACATCTCAAGGATTAAACAAAACTGAAAAATAAAAGCTAAGCTTGTTCTAATGACGACCTAAAGTCGCTGGGAAAGCAACAGAGCTTCTGAATTCGGGAATCACTAAGTCACTGGCTCGCAGTTGCCTAGTTGACAGCATTGCGGCCATCGGGCAGAGAACCTGCCCTTGTGGATGGATGGTCTGCTTTGGGCTGCTCTGTTTTAGACTGTTTGTCGTGCAAGTAAATAAAGGCATTTTAACTGCCTTCTTAGTCCTCGCCATAACAGAAAGGAATAGAAATTATATTGTGTTCCAGAATTAGCTGACCCAAATTAAAATCCTTATTATGGGAAACCCAAGGTAATGCATATTTTCACACCTAGTTAACAATGAAAAGTAATTAATTATGACATTACCATTGCTGCCTCACTGAAAATATGTTCTCCAATGTATGAAATACTGTACGACAGCTCTTGGGTACACTGAGGACGTCTGGCCACTGCAGCTGCTGGTCACCATTAGCGTTAACATGTTAATTAATGTGGGGAAAGTGGAAAGTGAGTTTCACAGCAGTCGCACCCTCGTCTGTCTGGATGTCTCCCGCTGCCGTGACTTCAAGGTGTGGAGCCCGCTGCAGTTCCTCCCGCGTGGCACCGAGGCCCTCTAGCACTCTTCATGACGTCTACTTTCATATTCTTTTCTGGGTTTTGGCACTACTTGTGAAATTGTGTCTGGCTGGGGTAGTAAACAAGCCCATATGACAAGGACAGCAGTGCAGAGGCACAGATGGGTTGCTGTGAATTGGCAAAATACAGCAAACTGCTCGTCGCGATGCACTATGTTTGCAAATCCCTCATTTTAACTTTATATTTTCCTATTTATTTACAGATATTACTGATGAAAATACAGATGGAACTATACTGCATTTGATGTGTTTCAACTCGCCCCCACTGCAGATTTATCAGGACTTTCTTATACCTACAGAAATGCCGGAATTTTCTGAGTCAAGGATTCAACAAGCTTCCGAAAACTTTCCTTGTGCAATTTGGTCCGTTACCTTTGCACTGATTGCCTTCCTGTTACCCTTAAACAGTCTGACTAATCCCTTCTGACCTTTCTCATTGACAAGCTTTTCACCCTCAGTACTGCCGCTGACTGGTGTTTCTGTCTAATGGCACCTGTCTCTCTAAGGTTTAGAAAATCCAGTGGGTGTTTGAGATGCTGGGACCACTGTGTCTGGCACCAAACATCTAAAGTGGCTTTTGTCATGCACGCTGCTCTTCATAAAGCTCCGTCGAAGAGAAACCATTTCTTGACCCTCCCTGTCTGCTTGATACAGCAGTCACATGATTCTGTGTCTGTAGGAGCAGGCTGTGGCATCAATGTAGCTGAACTAATAAAGAAATCGACATATTATATAGTATGGATGGCTTTGATAGCAACATTCTGAAGATCACAGATAACATCACCTTGAGCCTTTGTTGAGACAAATAAGAACGTAACACCAATAGTTTGCTTTACTGTCCCTATTTTTGTGTGACATGCTGTAATAGTTCCTTATATGTTTGAAAAAGTTAGCCTACTTAAAATTATGAACTCTCATGGCCGATAACCGCCTTCATGCCAGTTGTGCTGATGTCACACTTGATGTGACACGGTGACTGAGGGGGCAGCCCTCGCGTCTCTCACTGCTAGGGCCTGTTTGAGTCCTGTGTGCCATTTGCATATTTCCCATCAGGCACTGCCTTTGTTTACCTATGTAAATCACCTGGATAATGTGTGAAGGAAAAATGCTGAAATGCCTTTTTAATGAAGCCCAATAAAACCGTCACTGCCATCTTAATAGTTAATGGTGTTAATTACCACTGGTACAATAATGACTAACAAATCCTGACATTTCTGAAACGTCCTCTAAACCAAATATTTGTTGTGGATGCCAGGGACTGAAAAAGAGAATGTAGGGGACCCTAAGCAGATCAGAAGCAGTTTCTCAAGGCTATTGATGTCTTCTGTATCAATAAGATGGCCACAATTGCAGCCTGGTTCTAATAACTGACAAGAACCCACTTGACTCATTGATTTACATTTACCATATATCTATAGCGTCTAACCTGTAGAATATAGTGAAGGTTAATACAACGCTCTTTGAAACCAAGCAGAAAGTCGATATTCATTACCCCTAGGCTTGGTTATTGCAATACTCTGCTGCATCTTTGCACATTGGCTTCCATAAAGTGTCTTCAGCTAATACAAAATATAGCTACATAAAGTCTTTGCGGAACTCAAATTGATCTCGTAATCATTTTCCAATACTGGCTGCCCATCAAGTTTAGAGAATATTAAATAGTATGGCAGCACTTTCTATGAATGCCATGCCTATAAGGATGCATGAGCAGAATCAAAAATGAAACTTTAAGAAAGCCCCCGTAGTCCTCTGTGTCTCAGGTACATTTGTCACCTTCTATAAAATACATTTCTTTGTTTGTGAAGTGTTTTGCCTAGTTTGGGTGCATTTCTTATGGTCTATAAAGTGCATTTCTTAGTCTAGGTGCATTTTTTACAGTTTGTAAAGTGTATTTATTAGTCTGGGTGCATTTTACCGTCTGTAATATGCATTTCTTAGTTTTGGTACATTTGTTACAGTTTGCATAATGCATCTCTTAGTCTGGATGCATTTGTTACGGTCTGTAAGGTGCATTCCTTAGCGTGGGTGCATTAGTTATGGTCTGTAAAGTGCATTTATTAGTCTGGGTGTATTTGTTATGTCTGTAAAGTGCATTTCTTTTAAAATTCATATTATGCCTTATACTGTATATGAGTTGCGTTTTCTCTTAAACTCATCCCATACATTAAAGGTCTGATGTTCTCTTAAGATTAGCAGTGCATTCAGAAAACATTTCAGACCGCTTAATCCTTTCTACATTTTGTTGCAAAACAGCCATACTTTAACATGAATTAGACTGCTTTCTTTAATCATGAATTCCCACACAATACACCAAAACATCAACACCACCTTCCCCACCTGAAGTCTGCCATCGTCTTCTATCAGCGCTGGTCACTACACACATGGCGTCTGAACACAATGGACACGGGGACTGACCCATTCAAAGAGGATGTCTAGAGCCGAGGTAGCTGCGTCACACTTCATCACAGGTAACCCATGCTTATTCACAATGGATGTATTGCCCAAGATTCAAACTCAACACTCTATGTGTTTGCATTTAAACAAATTCACTGTTTAAAGCTACATAAAAACATATAGTGTTCTGCATAAAAACATATGCAGACATTACTGTGACGTGGAATGAGAGGTTAGTGCATCAGGAGATGGTGGACATGAAGGCCAAGACGAGTTTTTAGCTTAAGGGCACAAATTGGTCAAATAATGGAACTGATACAGCTTCAGAAATTTAGAGAGATGAACAAAACAGAAAAATGTGCCAGGAACCGTGGGCAGGCCGTCCTCCGGTCCAGGGCAGAACGGAGCCGCGGGCTTGTGTCATCTACACTGGTCTTACAGCACTCCAGTAAATCCAGCCCTGTAGTTAGTGTCTGGGAAAGACAGCCAAGAAAATACATAAAGGTCAATGATCGGCAGTTTTTACACACCTACGTGCTGCCCGAGCACTGATCTCAGCAGCGGTCAAGTAACTAATGAGTGGTGATCCTGCTAAAGTGTGTCTTGTCTTCCCCAAGCAGCTGGTTAGTATACAATGAGTTGCTGACAGCGTCCTTGCATTTAAATCAGCAGCAGATACTGGGCTGTACATGGTGCTGAATAGCTTGCTTTGGCTGGGGCGTTCCGGCAGTGGTAGTCTCCACCATGGAGCCAGAAATCGCATGTATGTTTTCTTGATGAGGTTATATTCATTAAATTACATACCAGTCTGTTATAACCGAGTTATAGAATTAAGTAGAATTAAGCAGGGGTGGTATGGAGTCATTCTTTGTGCCATATTGTCTATCTGTGTTTTAAGAACTTGATTAAACAAATTGTTATGCAAATTAAAACAATTTCACCTTCACACACAGTACTGATATTGTTACAGGTAGCAGTGGAAAATCGACGTATATAATATGGGCTGCAAAGACCTAAAAGCTTAGAACATTTCCATTGATTTTCTGCAGTTTAAATGAAGAAATTAACCTATATTGTGGTTCTTTTGCTTTCAGTATTTTTATCCCCAAAGAACATTTTTTACCATCATACAATGAATGCCATATCATTGTAGTCATGCCCAGTAGAAACAGGGCAATATTCAGGGATCTGTGAATGGTTCACTATATGAGAAATTCATGGAGAATCTGGTAGATGAAAGGATGGATGGACGGATGGACAGATTTGAGGAAAGGCTGTGTTTTTATACTGATGTTATACATTCTGTTTTACTGCCAAAGAGAGCTTCAGTTATTTTCTATTTTGTATAAGCAGAGATTTACTCAGAAAAGTGGTTGTTAGCTTGGATTTTTCCACACACACATGAAGGATTTTACCTTTTCTAGGGACAAGCTGTGGCCATTTCAGGAGAGCTACATCAAATATCCTGTCTTTGAAACAAAGTCGTAAAGATGGCATGAAAGCAGCCTGAGGCGGCCTGTGCCAGCACCCCGCCCCCCCCAGGAGCCCCCGGGAACATGACACTAATGCACTTTAACACTCTCCCAATGCTGCCACTTAATATGCCAGCCTCACGGGCTGCTTGTGTGTTCCACAGCACTAATGCGGATCTGGTGTCTGTAACAGCCGCCCCACGGGGACTCTCACACTCACAGCTTTTCACTTCATTTCACCTTCCCCACTTTGTGAAATTTTATAAACTCGTGCTGATTTCCTGACATTCCCAAAAATAAGTTTATATGTTTTGCACAATATGCTGTTATATTAACTGATTCTTATGCTATTTCCTAAAAAAACACGGGCAGCTATTGTAATATAATGGGTATTTTTAATATTTTAATGTGCAATAAACGTTTTAGATGAACGTGAGCCAATCGCCCTACAGATTAATGATTTTTGAACATCTACTGATGAATCTGAAACTGACATGTTCCCATTTTTTTTTTGCATTGACCAGTAACCTTTTCATAATTTTAATGATTTTCTCATATGCTAACTGGCTGTTTAATCCCAAACATGCCTCATTTTATATCGCTGTGCTTTATGTCACAGCACATTAGGTAGAAATGAGTTTGCTAACGAGGAAGTCAGAGCAAAGCAACAAAGAGCTGACAGAACATGCCCTGCTGACAAGTATGATCGTGGCGTTTGTGACAGGCACTTTGGCAAAGCTTCACCAACTCACTGCCACTAGTGTGTTGATGGTGGCTGGCAGGTAAGCACGTTGCTTTTCAGTTTAACAGGATATATTTTTCCACCATATCCTGGAAGCAGCAGTAATATGCTTCACAATAAGCAGAAATAAGCCAATCCATGCAGATGAGATTTTTTTATTTTATTTTGTTACATATTTAGTCATATCCATTTAGCTACACAGGTGCACGCACACGCATACACACACACACACACACACACTAGGTATCTATATCTTTGTGGGGCCTCACCATTCATTTCTTTGAGCATAATCCTAATCCCAATTATGACAGCCTTAAGTAAGTAAACCATAAGTAAACATAACTAAACGAAGCATTTTTAGTTTTGTGATTGCAGTCACGGATTTTTATAAAACTGAGGTTATCCTTCTGGGGACCGACAAAATGTCCCCACAAGGTAAAAAGTTACAGGTTTTTATCAGTTTGTGGGGAAATCTGGTCTCTCTCTCTCACTCTCTCTCACACACACACACACACACACACATACACATACCCATAAGGTAAAAAAAAATGGGTATTCATCACATTGTGGGGACATTGGGTCCCCACAAGGTAAGGAATACCTGGACAACACACACACGTCTTACGTTAAGTTATGACTGATGGAGTCATGTGTGATGGCATTTCCATACTGATCGACGGACCCTAGCAGGTGCATCGCTTAGTGCAGCAGGTGCAGGTCCATATCGAACTTGTATATACGTATACAAAAGGGGTCATTAATATGCACTAACAGCGCGGCTGTCTTCTGTAATGTGGGTGATGGTGAGCCGATGTGGGGCAGGAAAACATCGGGGATGTATGGCATGCCGGATTATTCCAGGGCGCACACTCACACAATCACTCAGTGACGGCAATTCAAAGACATCTAACCACATACCTTTAGACTGTGGGAGGAAGCAGAAGCACCTAGAGGAAGCTTACACACATTGGGAGAAAACATGCTGATTCCACACGCAGAAGATGGGGTGACATTTAAGGCGTCATCGTGGGAGATATATATCTACACACAGTACCCACTGAGCCACGATTTATTTCATGTTAAAGTTAAATTAAACAACATTACCAGTTTGGTCGCATTTGTTGTTATGACAGAATATACGGTGGAAAGGTCATCAAATATCTGCCACACAGAGAAGATACAACCAGCAAGGGTGTCAATTAGATAGGGCTACTTCCTGTAGCACCAGCTGTGGCTGTAGGAATGAGTGAAGGGACTGAAATGTCATGTCGGCTGTCGAGTATGTAGTGAGTTTCACTCTTGCCTGCAAAACACTCATTTGGATTGATCTCAGCTTTTGGCATTGGATTACCTCTTGTCTGGCTTCTCTGTGGCACTTCTCTGGGCCCGTCCAAAAGTTAATATTTTTTTTCTTCTCTGACATTTTTATTTAAAAAAGTTTCTCTCGCCTGTACTTAAGTCTGAGTGTCTCATGGAGGGCAAGACAGGACAGGCAAAATCCATTTCCCCCTGCTATGAATTAGTAATACTACAGCATTACTATTCTATTCTGTTCTGTTCTGTTCTATTCCAAAAGGAATTTTAGGCAGGTTATGTAAATCATTTTAGTATTTAGTCATTGTCTACAGGTTTTTCTCCTCAGCCTGAGGCACTGTTGTTTAAATATTTGTAGCTATTTCTTTGTTTTATGCTTTGTAAGTAAATTTTGTTAGAATTAATGATTAGAACAGCACATTGATTTGCTCCTGTGATTCGCCTGGCTGGCACAGTTGTTCAGAATTAATCAGCGTCCTTCTGACCAATCAGATTCACGAATTCAGCAGCTCTGTGGTATAAGGTATGGTGCTATCCCCTGTGTCAGGTGACTGATGCTTAAGTAGTATTAAAGCTTGTGGAAGGGCAGAATACCAATCAGAAATCCTGTTCTAAAAATGTGTTTCTTACTTTTAGAAGTTCTTCCTCATATAGATGGATAACTGACAGATTTGTGTTACTTTTGTTTCATGCCAAAAATGTTCACTGTGTTTGACACTGTTATTCTGCTAATACAAGCACAAACAAAAAGAAAAATATTTCTTCAAGTCAAAAGAAATTTTAATGTGATTGTGAGGTATTTCATGATATTTAAAATGACTGTAGTAGACTATTACGTATAGTAGACTGTATTTCTGCTCTGTTTCATGGTTAAGTCTGACAGCAGTATTTCTCTCCCACATCTCTTGGTAAAGGTGTTACCCCTGGCCAGTCAGCCCACATACAATCAAAGTCTTGTTACTTCTAAGGGCCTGGAATGAACAATATGTTTGCCCAGCACTAAAGTCTGCAGCTCATGGTAATTCAGCAGAATGTCTAGAGTAAAATGTCTTTTGTCAATTTTCAGTTTTATCATGATACGAATATCACTACATAATGAAATATTAGCAAAGCAGGTTAAAAAAGAGAAAAATGCTATGGTAGTTATTTCTTGAAGGAAATAATTATGTAACAATCATCCTTCCCTGTTATGATGTTTTATCAGATGTGTGATTTATACTTTATTAATTCCTGTGTAATTGTGTAACACAACCTACTGCCCCATTTCCCACTTAAAAAATATTTCAGCACCAATTGTATCTAGAATTGGAAAATGCAATGACATTACAGAAACCTTGTGACATCACAATTCTTTAGGAAAGACGGTGAAATTGTCTTTCAACCTTTAAAGCAGAAAATTGAAAAGTGTAGCCAATTAGGATATTTACTGGAAAATTCTGCTTGGAGAAACACACTAAAATATCATTTGTGGTTCTTTGCATACAAAACATATAAGACCTCTGTTGTGAGTATATGTGCTGTACATCACCTACAGTGAGATCTCCTTACACCATCAGCGGGGTTTCAGTATTTCATTTGCTACTAGTTTTTGAGCCCTAGTAAATTTCATGTTTAATTTTAACATTGTGTTACATCAGAATAAGAATCAGATTATAATTATTAGGCAAATTATCATTTATGTTTTTGTTCAATATCATTTGATGGCACCAACATCATATTAACACAGAGTGCATAGTATATCATATAGGCTAACATTCTTCACATATGCTATGTGATGTTAGATGATGTTGTGCTATTGTTTTGATATATTTGTATCCCTGTAGCTGGCTTTCTCTGCGGTGCCTCTGGCCTGTCTTGTTTTGTCACGTATAGGGCCACGTATAGCCTACTGTTGTGTCTCCACAACTGCTGAGAAATCTATACTCACTGGCTGCTTTCCTAGGTGCACCTTGCCACTACCAAGCTGGACCCCCCTTTTGCCTTCAGAACTGCCTTAATTTTTTGATGCATAGATCCAGCAAGGTGCTTGAAACATTCTTAGGAGACTTTGGTCCATGTTGACATGACAGCATCATACAGTTGCTGCAGGTTTGTCAGCTGCACCTTCATGATGTGAATCTCCCGTTCAACCGCAACCCATAGCTGCTCTATTGGACTGAGATCTG
>JAODJU010000038.1:5366444-5381374 GCA_026776725.1 Gnathonemus echidnorhynchus
GTCATTAAGGGATGGACACGGTAAGCGACGATGCTCAGGTAGACTGTGGTCATTAAGGGATGGACACGGTAAGCGACGATGCTCAGGTAGACTGTGGTCATTAAGGGATGGACACGGTAAGCGACAATGCTCAGGTAGGCCGCGGCATTTAAACGATGCTCAATTGGTACTAAGGGGCTCAAAGTGTGCCAAGAAAATATCCCCCATAAACACAGATCTTGCTTGTGAACTCCGTGAAAGCATTAAGAATGCAACAAGTTTATAAATCCTTTATAAAAGGTTTGCAGGTATGTACTGCTACCTCTGTTGTGTAGGTTATGTTGTTATGCAGCTTTTTATCTCATATTTCAAGGGCAGGCAGTTAGGCAAACTGATCTGTAAGTTGTTTGTAGAGTGCATGTATCCATGCTTGAGGTTGTGAAGGGATACTGTCCAGGGAAAAGGCAGTGGGTTTGTTATTGAACTTAAAGACATCAGATTTAGTGATGAAGGTAGTACTGAGCTGTGTGTGGATGGGGGTTATATGCAAATAGTAGTATATAGGAACTTGTAGTACATTATAATTTATGAAAAATGGGTTAAGGGTTAAAGGCAGTTTTAAAGATGAAAAGCAATTTGCATGTATCTGTTGTGGTGGTAATCATATGATACTAGGTGGTTTTAGTAGAAGTCTTATTAGAACTAGTGCTGTCAAATGATTAAAATTTTTAATCAGATTAATCACAGGGTTGCTGTGGATTAATTTCGATTAATCACGATTAAATATCATTCAATATATATGCACTTAACGTGTTCAAGATGCTCAATAAACGAGTCGGATGCATTCCATCTGCCGCAGAAGTGCAATACCATGGAGCCATATCAAAAAGCAAGATTTTTTGCTTAAACTTGTCGTATTTAAGGTACCTCAGTTTAAATGGTCTTCATCTTCGTTCACTTACAATTTAGCCCCAACTACCGTAAATCTGACAAATAATCCGACTGTATGAAATCCAATTCTAGCCTGGTTAATTGCCATTGTTAGCAATATCAGTTGATAACACATTAAGCGTGGTGCTTTACATATAAAACTCTGTAGCGACACGTCCACAGATAAGTTGGATGGTATAGTGTGTGCGACTGATTTAATGAGCCACATATGAGAAGTAGTGCTTAAACAGTATAAAACTACAACTTTCCCTTCTGTTGATAAAAGACGCAGCCATCTTGGATTCTGAACTCGGGATCCTCTGTGCTGCTCCGAGATATTTCTCGGATCTCCGAGAAACTGGAGCGCGCATGCCATCACTTCCGGCTTCAAAACTCGGAATCCGACTTGGAATACGAGTTCTGAGGGCAAATGGAACGCACCAAAACTGCCCAAAATGGGTTGACAGAGAAATTTCAGGGATTTTGAATCATTCTGCACTGCAGATGGGTTCATTGCATTAAAAATTTTAATCAGATTAATCATGATGATGGATTAATCCGCGTTAACCCGTTAATTAATTTTGACAGCCCTAATTAGAACATAAAAATATTAAAAGTCAAAAGTTTTTGCACGGGAGATTTTCTACATTTGCATGTCACTCACTTCTACTAGAAATGCACTCGATATTCTTTGCTACCAAATAAATTTACAGTATCTTCACCATTTGAGTACTTTTATTAGCAAGAAAATGTCATATCTTTGATTCGAGGCAGTCTTTCTTCAAGGGGCATTAAATGCTGCTCTGTTTCATGAGATGAAACAGTTAACTAGTGCATTTAAAGTTAAAGGACAGCCTAGAATTGCCATCACCAAACAACCAGTTAATAGGATGTCCACCATGGAGTGTTACATAATCTTTCTGTGTTATACAGAAGCTTGTTTTATTTTACTTATATTTTCATTTATAGCTGGTCAGTCAACTTGTTCTCCAATGCTGAACAAGAATAAAAAATCAGCAGTTTATTAAACAAATGGTGGTGTGCAAAAACTTTTGACTGGAAGTGTACAGGATCTCTCTCAGGCACCCGAGCTTTGTCTGTTGTCATGGATGTCACCGTGGAGCCAGGGGTGAAAGGGCAGCCAGTGTGTTGTCAGTATGAGGTGCAGTTTGTTTCCTGCCCTGTGAGGCAGCTCAGGCCAAACGAGATCGGGAGGGTTAGGGAGGCAGGGGTTAGTGCGTTATTGAGGTGGACATGCAGGTCACTCGGTATGTCTTGGTGACCATATGGCATTCCTCCAGAATGTCTCGTCTTCTGTCTAGGTTTTCAGTCCTTTTGATGACAGGTTCACCGCTGGGCAGTATTCACCTCTTAAGTCATTTCCAAATTATCTGTGTGCTGTGCCCAATTTTTCATTGAATTCAATAGCTGTGTTCATTTGTGTAACTCAAAAGGGGAGTGGGGGGGTTGGATCCCAAGTGTGATTATTTTTTTGTGTGTGTAACAAAAATTATGCTGATATGTGAGGAGGAAGGATAAAAGTAGGGGGTGCAGTGAACTTCTGTTTCACATTGTTTGTGCTATACAAAGTCAGGAACTCGCCTATTTTGGAATGTCCAATTTACTGAAAGTACTGTTTTCACAAGGTCTTACAGTCAAGTGGCTCACATGAAATATAAAAAAGGCAGCATGATATACAGATACTTAAATGAAACATCGCCATCTCAGATAAGTCAGATATTTTTATAGAATCATGAGCCATTTTGGTTTAAATGTTATGCGTCCGATTATGTTACTGGATTATTACCAACAGCCAAGACTTAGGGACTTAAAACTTAAAAGAGTTTGTGGATGTGAAGGACATATTGTGAGAATAGAAAACCCACCATTTCAATAAATTCAATAAAATTGAATAAATTTTATCAGGAGCCAGGTAATGGAATTCCATAAGAGCAAGGCTTCACCTTAATTTTCCCAATTAATTTAACTTTTACGGTGAGGTACATTCGCGATCACTACTGCCTCCACACCTCTGGTCTTGTGGGATCAGGCTGGTTTCCTCATGCAGTCCAAAGACATGCAGTCTGGGTAACTGGCATCTCTAAATTAGCTGGAGTGTGTGACTATGTATGTGTATTTGTGGATTAGCATCCCATTTAGGGTATATCCCTGTGCTGTCTGGGATAGAGTCCAGGTGAACCAGATCAAGAGAAGTGCTGAGAAAATGGAGGGATTTATGGATTTCACTTTCTTGGCATAGAACCATAAGTGACTGTCAACAAAAATGTTAACAAACATCCCCAGAGCCAATCACTCCTGATATGCAGTATGTAGCACATGATGTATGGTGTGAGGGTTCTGGTAAATGATCCCCAGAGCCAATCACTCCTGATATGCAGTATATAGCACATGGTGTATGGTGTGAGGGTTCTGGTAAATGATCCCCAGAGCCAATCACTCCTGATATGCAGTATGTAGCACATGATGTATGGTGTGAGGGTTCTGGTAAATGAATATTCTGTGTGGAGCAGTGTGCGATTTGGATGCTGTGCTTGTTATCAGAAAGGCATTGGGGTAAATCCCATGGCCAGTCGTGTGATTTAGCCACTGGCCCTCTCTCTGTCAAACAACATTTATGTTGAGAATTATTTTGCTCCAGTGTATTTTCAAATGGCCAGTTGTGTATTAACATTAAAAAAGATAAAAAATAAAAACTTGATATGTGTTGTTTTCATAAGCATTCAAACCCCTGTGCTTTGGAAGCTCCAGGTATACACAAATGACAAATTACTCATAAACAACACAATGGTGACGACTATTAAATCAAAATGAAACTTGATTAAGTTCTACTTCTGAGTCCTGGTGTAAGGTTTCTCTCTTTTGCAAGGGCCATTGTCTTTGCTGGACAGTCACTGCAAAAATGAAGATAAAGGAGCATTCAGCTTATGTGAGAAACAATATCAATGAAATGCACTGAAAAGCGGGAAATGGCAAAAAAATAGTGAAGAGTTTGAATGTCCTGTTAAAAACTATTGGATCTATCCTCAGATAGTGGAAGGTTCATCACAGCAGCCAGATCCTTACCAGAACAGGACGTCCCTCAAAGCTAAGCATCAAAGCAAGACGTCTAAAAATCCAAGCCTCACTCCCAGACGTCGGTACTGTCTCTAACTGGAACTTTGGCTGGAATGGTGGTGGCAGCATAATGCTATGGGGATGTTTTTCATGTGCTGGGACTAGGAATCTTGTCAGAGTTGAAGGGACAATGGATGGACAAAAATATTGCACAATATTGCAGGAAAACTTGTTCCAGTCTGCTATGAACCTACGACTGGGGAGAAGATTCATCTTTCCACATGACAATGACCCTAAGCATAAGGCCAAAGCGACACTGGAATGGCTCAAAAGGAGGAAGGTGAATGTTCTGGAATGTTCAACTCAAAGCCCTGATCTTAACCCTATTGAGAATCTGTGGCACTATTTAAAAACTGCTGTCCAGAGGTGCCGTCCCACCAACCTAGAGAATCTCTATAAATTCTGCAGAAGAATGGGGAAGAACAACTGAACTATGTGCAATACAAGTGCATACTTATCGCAAAAGAATTAAGCTGGAGTTGAATACTTATGCAAATACTAAATTCTGAGTTTTCTTTTTCAGTTAATTATCTACAGAAAATGGTTTATTTTGACTTTTGAAATGCATTGTTACACCATAAGAGTTCATAATAAAAATATTGAATGGAAAAATATGTGTTTTTTGTAATACCGAAAATGACTTTCAAGGCGGTGGAATACTTTTGCAAGCCACCACATACCACAACTTTGAAAAGGAATTTAAATTCTATTTTTGTTTTCAAAATGTTGCATAGATATTTATTATTTGTTTAGAAGTTCTGTTTCAGCAATTGTGAGTTGAACTTTTCATACAGCAGAACAGTGATTTTATTTAAAATGTTATTTTTTATTAACTTGTGGATCCTGAAGATTATTTAAAGAAATAGCTATATTGAGACGTTCTTCTTTAAATAGGACTATCCAGTAAATAAGTTGTTCTCAGTATATTACAAAAGATTTTAAAAGGACGTACTGTAGATACACTAGTATAGTACAGCTATAGGCCCATATATGTGTATGTATATTTAAATATTTATTAAAAGAATAGATCACGATTTGGAATCAGCAGATATAAATATTGAATGGATCAGATTGGGGGACAAAATCAGGACATCCCTCTTAAAAAGTACAGTCTATAAATGTAAGTTCAATTGCTGTCACCACTTCCAGACCACTGATCCGTGTCTTTACTCACTTTTATAGAAAAGAGCGAAACTGCCAGCCAGGTTGCCCCCTCCCCGGGTGCCCAGGCATTGTAATCCTTACACACCAAGTCGGGCAGGAAAACCACAAAGCTGCTCGACCAGATGGTTTACTGCTCTGAGTGTGACGGCCCACCTTGGCCAGTTGGAGGATGTCTTTTCGAACATCTGCAACCTCTTGCTATCACAGACCTCAGCTGCCTCAAGTCGGCAATCATCAATGATGAGCCAAAACAAATAAAAGCAATTAAAGACCTAATCTATATAGGTAATGTAATGAATAAAATAATCATGGTCACTAGACTCATCAGAAACAGCCGCCCCCCCAACAAATGCTCCCATTCAAGAGTTGAATGGGATACAACCACAATCCAGCCTGCACCTGAAAGACTCATAATCTTTGGGCCATAAGATTGTCATGCAAAATGTGTTTCCTTTATTGTGTTGACTATATCAAATATATCACTTACTATTTATCTTCCTGGAAGAACAAGATCCTTGGATTGAATATGGAGCATATTTTCTACAGGTTAATAGGCCGAGAATAACTAATAATTGTGCCAGACTCATTTTAATACCATTGCAGTTTTGTGAAACTTTTTCGGGTTGCCACAAAAACCACCTCAAGTGAATGTAAAAATCCTTCATTGATAGTTGAGGTTTATTATTATTATTATTATCATTATTAGTATTATTATTGATCCGTATAATCAGCCAAATGACTAAGTGACCTTTCAAACATCTACCTGTGCTTTATTCTGGGGATATCAGACACTTCAATACACCACAGTTAATATTTACTGGATTTACACATGCATCTAACATGAAACATTTCTGAAATGAAATTATAGCTGTGCTGCTTTCTCTATCTACATCAGACATTTGTAAAATAATTTACAGCAGAGCATAAAAACACACGATGACAGTTCTCCAATGCACAGACTAATCGGAGAGCTTAAATAGCTTAAACAGCTAAAAGGGTTTGGTTGTGCCTACTTTCCGTTTTATGAGCACAGGTTCCATAATGTCCGATTTGCATAAAATATACAGTTCTGTGCAAAAGTCTTAGGCAGTCAAAAGAAACATTTAAAGCTGTTTATCTGGGTAGTAAGTGTAGTTTGCTAAGAAGAAAACACACAATTTAGCATTAGAACACATGCAAATTAAGAGTAACACAATAAAAACTAGTAAAAGTTTCTTCTGGCCTCCAAAAAGCTCCTGATACCTTCTTGGACGGCTAGATGGTTTTGTTAGTGTGATCTATTTTGTTTTAATAAACCCCTTTGTCTTGGAGTCGCAGAGTGGGGCGTCACCTTTTTACTGCCAACGGCCGGCCACGCCACAACATAGTACAGTACTGTGCAAAACTTTAAATAGTCAAAGACAATGTTTTATCTGGGTAGAAAGTACAGATTTTCTCAGGAAGAAAATGCAACAATAGCATATACAAATGAGTAACAGTAAGGTTAATGTCTTGAAAATCTTGTTGAATGGCTAGATGAACACAGCTTCAGGTCCCAAAGCTCTCCTCAGGGGCACCTCAGCCATTCCATGTGTTTGTTACATTTCACCACCAGCTCAACTAATTTAATTAGTTAAAACAGTCAAAGAGATATTGATTAGCCATATGAGGTGTGCTAGTGGTCAAAAAATATATGTTTATTGGACAGTTACTGCAAATACTGAGGTGATTTTAGCAGAGGTTTTGAAATGGCTAAGCTGACACACTTTGACACACACAATAGCATAGTTCTACACCAACATGAAGATCATTTAAGCATCATTTTTTCGGGCTGCCTAAGACTTTTGCACAGTGCTGTTCTTCCAGAGGATTGTGATCCTCCGTATGAATCTCCTGGATCACTATTGTGCCTGAATGTACACCCTTATATTTAGTTCTTTATTAATGCCCCTGTGAACCAATGAAGTGACAATGAGCAGAAAAATCATACACAATTATATGACTGCAAAACGAATAAGAATGAATAAGAGTTTTAATGTCAAGCGCAGATTCCTTAGATTATTTTGCATAATATTTAATTGGGAGGGCTTGAGTGATATTGATCATCCATTACTGAGAAGAAAATGTGCTGTGAAGTAGCCTGTTTCCTAGAGATGAACTAGCATCGATTACAATGCTGAACTACATCAAGATCATGCAAATGATCTTCCCTGAGATGATTCATGACTATCTGTGCAGAAACTCTTGAAGCTGTGTAAAGTGTTAGGGCTGGTTTGCTTACATGTGATCTGTCACTGTGAGGTCGTACAGAAATGGATATTAATGACTCAGGCAGCAGCTGTAGTGGGGCCCAGTCCTGCTAAACAGGTGGCATCAACAGAAAACTACTCATTTTAAAGAGCCTTTTTACTGTCTCCATAACAAGGAATATCAAGGGTGATGGTCACGCTCCTCAGTCGACATTTTGAAATGCCACCCATGCACAGGAGATAGATTAGCAATAAATTATGAAAAAAACTGAACCAAATAAAAACATATTTTTGGTAAATATTTAAAAGACACACACTCTTTATATTCCTGCAAAAAATATGGGATTTTTTTTTTTTGAACTGCTGTAAAATGGGGGTAAAAATGCAAAAAATGTTATTTTTGTTCAGTATAGATGTAAGTGACTGCTCAGAAAACAGCAGGCTGATGCGTGTGTGTAAATCCGGTAGCAGGCAGAGCTGAGACAGAGCTGCAGAACACACAGGGGACCAAAGGAATGAAAATGTCTCTGGGCAGCATGATAGTTTGTCTCCACCTTGACTTCCACTGGATGGAACAAATGTTTGATGGTTCTGTCAGCGGTAACTTTAGGAAGCTCTGTCTCTGGGATGGAAACCCTGTGCCAACCTGGAAAGTGGAAAGTCATCACGAAACCTTGTTTTTTGGAATTTGCTTGAACAATAAGATGTGTTATTCACACTCTGGTTAAGTGCCTTTCATTTTGTAATTTTGCTAGGGCATACTACAGCAAAATGCTGACAAAAATCTTCTGCTAGACATATGAATCACCTTAAAATGTACTACAAAACAAGTATTACCCTATCAAAACACTGCATTGTCTAATGGCCTACCACTCAAAACTGAAATATATGCTATACTGGGCAACTGTAGTTCTAGCCACACTGTGCCACATGTTGTTAGTGGCTAGGAGCCCCAAGGAAATGTGATGTCAGTTTTGCACCTTTGTGTATTTTAGATGGCTGCATACCTCTCCTTCTCATCATCTAACGACCATGCATGCTGTCAGGCAGGTGCCTTCAGGGCTGCAGGTAGAATAGAGTAAATGATACCACCCCACAAGCTTTTTGTGTTGCTAGCTGCTGTGGGTGTTCTGTATCGAGTGGTAGAGGTACTGTAATAGGATATTTGGAAATACCATAAAAATAAATTAATACAATAGTTTCAGTTTTGAAATTCACAAAGTGCTTGACAAAAACTCTAAAAATATTATATAGAATTTTGCAGGATTATATATAAAATTCACATGGCTTCATAGAAGGACGTCCTTAAAGAACCAACGTCAAGTGTTCCAACACTCTGTTCAAGGACTGATCCATGAACGCTCCCCATATCCTAATTTGCCGCTCCCAAACACCTCCCACGTGACCTGAGTTTGGCACATGCATGCAGACGTCACACTGCCTTTCTGTCAGATATACAGCTATTCTCTCTTTGTTCACCTTCTTTAGAGCTCTTTCCAATTTATTTTTTGCTCCAACTAAATTTTATCCCTGATCTGATATGTCTGAGTCCTCAGATCACTATGAAACACTGTAAGGCATTGGTCGTCATGTCTTCTAACATTTCTGTAGGAATAGCTCAAGAGCACAGACATGTGAATTGGAGACCGTTCCTCGTGTGTTCCTTGCAACCTTGCCTAGTGAAAAATGGACCATAGCATGCAGTAAGTGAATGGTGGTGTGGCATTAACGCAGTCCGTAGGTAAGTCTACTTATAGCTGCTCAGGTGACCCACCAGCCTTCCTACAGAGGACACACTGTTTTATGTACTGAGCTACTGCCTTACTGCCATCAATAATCCAGTAACCACTGGCCCTCAGTTCACTCAGGGTTTATCCTCTACTTTGGTGTTGGGTTTTTCTGTGGTTGATGTCAAGAATGAGTCTTGTGATAACACCATCTCTTGGGAGAGTCTCACCTCAAAAGCTAAGGACGCTGTCCTCAATTGGCCACCCACTCTAAGTATACTGTCATGGATAATTGTGTCAAGTTGATTAACTTGACCCTGCGATGGGCTGGCCCCCTGTCCAGGGTTGTTCCCTGCCTCGTGCCCGTTGCTTCCGGGATAGGCTCCGGACCCCCCGTGACCCAGTAGGATAAGCGGCTTGGGAAATGGATGGATGGATGATTAACTTGATGGTTACAAGGCAGCTTTCCAGATTAGTGTATGTGCTGCTCCTATGTGAAGGCACCTTGCAGTCTTCTGTCTAGGTCCTCAGACTCTAACCCTAACCCTAAAGGAATCATTGTTGTGATGGAGTCCATCTGTCGTGTTACTGGTCATTCCCTTTCCTCTTATTTTCCTCTCTTGTCCTCTTTATCTTAATTTTTCCAGTATTTTCCAGTATTATTGGTCTTCTCATAACATTAAAATTAAGGCAACTTCAACCTGGTCATTTGGGCTTCACGTAAAACATCAGGCTAATTTGATCAAGATTTATTTGATTTATTTTTTTCTCTGTGATCTTTGGGATCCTTAGAAGTCAGTGCCAGAACTGGAGTACAAAGGCATCAGTAATCTTCCTGTCCTACATCTCCTTTATGCAGCTTTCACATCCTTCCACAATTCTTATCTCAAAAATACATACAGTACTTTGGAAAATTCCTTTCTAGGTTTTTTGGCCAAGTGCCAGCCTGTGACATATTTCTTGACTGCTATATCCTTTGCTGTTGATTGTTCAAAGACGGCAACTTCTGTCTATAATCTCTGTCCTCACCATCAACACTCCATTTAAGTATGGTGATAGTATATATCATTATCTGACTCCGTTACCAATCTGAAAGCATTCAGCTGCTCTGTTTTCCATCCTGGCTGTGCCTTCTTGAGGGATTATTCATAGCTGTCAGTATACCGCTCTTGAAAACAGTATGCAACCCTATAACAGTATGCGTAATGTTATTTATGTCAAACTTTTTCTTTAAGATGCCAGACAAAATGTTGCTGTGCATAAGTTTTTTTTTTTAGTAAAAGCAATATGATTTTTTTTTTTTCGTTAATAGTCCACCTTTTTGTCACCTTCAGAAAAGGCTTTTTTGTAATCCCTTTATATAGGTGACATGAAATGGAATTAATGTGGATTTTATTCATTCTTAACCCATCAAATTCAATACATATAGGCAACTCCAAAGTGCGCTCCATGCTGAAAATGTCATCAGGATAAAAGTTACACGTTTACATTTTTAAAGAATTCTTCTGGCATCATCATCTGAGCTGTAGAGGTCAATAGCTTTTTATCTTCTGTCCTCAGAGAGTTCTCAGCTATTCACCATGCTAATGACTTGGACATGGCCTAATTTCCCATCCCCTCTATTCTGCAATACCATTTTTAAACTCTTGAACAACGCTTAATATCTGGCGTCGCTTTGTATTTCAGCTACAAAAACGCTTTTAACCAGCCCATCAGTTTCTGAAATGTATAAGGAAAACCTCGATAAATTAAATTAGTGTGCATTATGGCAGTGCTGTGTGGCTCAGTCGGTTAGGGCCCTGGGCCAGTGATTGAAGTCACTGGCCCAAATCCCAGGCTCAGCAGAGTTATGTCACAGCTGCCAAACAGGGCCCTTGCCCCCAATTGCTACAGGAATTACCTGACACTTCTCTCTCAAAAGAAATCTACATTGCTTTGGATAAAACTGCCTGCTAAGTAAGTAATGTAAGTTCCATTTTCAATGTATAACTATTTTTTTGGCATACACCATTCAGGGGGCTGTTTCACGAAGTATGAATTAATACTTTGCTGTATAACATGTTGGATTAAAGGCAATATGGGCTAAAAGTGAGTAAACAAGGATAGTCGATTTAAACTGGGGTACCTCAAATTATCTTGCTAAGCAAGAAATTTGCTTTCGTGATAGAGGCCCAGGGTCTTAAACTAAATCCTAAGCACTAGATGGGGAACAAGCAAACAAACAGGAGTGATATACAGAAGAATAACTATGATAAAAACATTCCATATGGTTTGACTATAGCTGCTTCACAAAAGCAAGGATCTTTCAATTTGTCATAATTGTCCCAGTTAATGAGGGATAGATATAGTGGAAACAGAGATATAACTGGGTGTCACTGGATGAATTATGGTCTTGTTACGGGAGAGACATTCTATAGTGGGTGGGGATTCCTACAACGGGAAAAACCGATCAAAGGTCTGTTCATAAAACTCTCTTTATCAAACGCACTTAATAATGCATTTTAATTCAATTTTAATTTAGCTTTTAACATTTCAAATTGTTACATTTATATTATTCGTTTCCTGTCTGTCATCTGTTGTAGCTGTTTCACTTGAGGACCTTTTCATTTCATCCTTTAATGAAAAATGGTTGCCAAGATTATTGTTTCCTTATTAGAATCGGAATTTGAATCCAGTATCTTCTATTTAATCCAGGGTCTGATGCCTGATTGAGTATCTGTAGATTGTGTTAAAACTGTAACATTTTAGTCTGGAAAAGCCTATCAGTGAAAACCTCTGAATTCCCGGTGACTCCTGAAGTGAAACTTCTGATCGTTCTCTGTTAATGAGCATACAAGCCACAGTCCCATTACTCTTTAATCAGAAAACTACAACAACATACCATCAGAATCATGGTTCGTGAATTATTTACCATATATTATGCTCCACATTTTCATGTACTGCTTGTCATATCAGTCCAGCCTGGAAAGTGAAGCAGTATGTGTCCCACCATGGTACCATAGTTAAAATTGAATTTATGATAGCATGATTATACATTGTTAGCGGCAGTGATCTTTATGGGGACTTAAATTGTATAATTTTATCAAAGAACATTAACTTTTATGCAGTATGTATATCATGCATCCAAAATTTTTGTTCATTTTTCAATCAGTGGAAAAATATAATAAAAATCTGCAACTTACTAATGTCTGTTACATTCCATTTGTCTGAATAGATATTGGCTTTTAATAAGCTGGACTGTAAGTAGATTGTTTTACTAGCTTCTCACTTCTGAAATATCTCAGCTTTAAGAGCTGATTTCAGAAATAAATGACCAACAAAACCTATTTGATGGTGAACTGAATCACAAGCAGACTATTAGCCAGGGAGACGAGTACAAAGAATTTTCTATGCTAAATTGGTTACAGGAAATACAGTTAACAAATAGTAAGATGCTACACGAAACATTAACTTAAGAGCATATGAAATATATAACAAGCTAGGGTATATTAGTAAATAATATACAATATTGCGCTACAGAGTAAGGTTCAGTTTGGGTGAGAATTTTACAGTGTTGTATATTTAATGTATAAACTTTTGATGCTATGTCAGTACTTAGTGTCCAGCTTCATTTCTGATTATTAAGAAAGATTGCATTTGGAAAGAAATTGTTAAAATTGAGTTTGTTTTTATGGACCTATAAATGTACCAGAGGAAAATGTGTTCTGGAACAGCTCATAACTGGGCAGACAGCAAGCAGAAATAATCTTCCCAGCACACTTTCCCAGCCTGGACACCTATAATTCCTGGGCTGATGGAAGGTGCAGTTAATGAAATTCTCCACAGACGAGACTATGTGTCATAATTTGCCTTTAGACTGGCCAAATAGAGCATTGAACCAAACGGTAATATGGGCTGGAGGGCTGGACTCAACCACTGCAGGATAGAACTGAAGCAGTCTGGGGTTGGCGATTATATTGTCACGTACCTTTTTCATGATGCTGGTAAGGTTTTTATCCCACTAGATTTTTGGTGACAACGGTGCCAAAGAACATGAACAAGGTCAGGCCTTTTGCCCTGAAGTCTGTGCTCTTCAGTCTTTTTGCAGTTCAGGTCTAGATTGTTTTGGCTGTGCCAAAGAAACAGACATATGACTTCCTGTCTTTCTATGGACTCAACATTATTTGAGATGAGGCCAGTCAGTGTGGTATAAGATCTGCAGGAGTTTGATAGATGGATCCTCAGAAAAACAGAAGAGGAGAAATCACACAGGAGTTGCTGTGCTGATGGTCAGTGAATCCGACAAGCATGTTCTTATTTCTATGTATCGTTTCCTTCCCATCAGAAAGTGGAAAATAGCAGCTTCAGACCAGTGAGCTTCTTTCTCAACATTCCAAGAATTGTTGCATTGAAGGCAGAGCTGAAGTCTACAAACAGGATCCTGACATATATCTCAGGTTTATCCAGGTATCTGAGAATGTAGTGGGATCCCATGTTCAGTGAATCTGCAGGCCTGTCAGTTCAGTATCCAAAATGCAAGGGACTGAGAAAGGCATCAGTCATAGATTTCAGATATGTATAGATGTAAGAGTCACTGGCCTGTAAGTATTAACCTACAAAAATATAAATGATTTTGAATTAGAACACATTGCACATACGTACCAGTAACTGTTGTGTAAGTGTTAGCAAAAGAATGCTGAAAACTACTGAAGACCCAAGGGCTTGTATCCTTTTTAGGGTCTTCCTGTCTATAGAAATTTTCTGTGAACAGCCTGTTTGTAGGCCTAGGTTACATGCTTTCTACATCCAAGGTGGATGGCCTATGATTTAAGATATGTGCATTACATTAGCAGATTCCTGATTCAAAAAGATTCAGAATCTCTTCTAGGCCTCTTGGGAAAACTACAATGTAAAGCGAGATACCATCCTTAGGGATTCTACAATGTGGTTTACTTCTAGACAACAGATGCTTTCACACCAAAGTTCTAGAACCTGGTTCCGGTTTACAAATTCCTGGAATGTCTTAACCTGAATGTTTACAGCACCTGGTCACTTTCTTGTGTTACTTTCAAAATGCACAACAGAAACTGAGACCTTTATGCTAATAAGCATGGGAGACACAAAAAGTTAACATAGGTTAACCTTCATACATAATTTCATACGAAAATTCGCCACCATGCCAAAACAATGGAGGACATGCAAGTAATTTTGTTTTTTGTTAGTTACATCGGGGATCAATCACGATCAAAAAGGGATACAGCATTTTATTTATATTATATGACCAGTGACATCTTCATGATTCTTATTATGTGGTAAGCAGATCGATCTTTCATTTTCCACAGAATAAAAAATAATGTAATGTTATCCCACTAATAAGCTCTGGCAAGCTTCAACGCCAACACCGACAATATTAGACAGATTTTCCGATGCAGAAATATGAAGAATTGATGAATTGAGCAACTGTAACTGTAGTACAAAATTAATTCCATCAGCTCAGTTTTTGCTCAGCTAACTATATATCGCTTTCTCCACTACATCTTTTCCTGCACTTCCAATGTCTTGATATACTGTAAATATGACTTTCCAAGTTAATCAGAAACCCCACATGCTGCTGTGATTCTCTGTCGCTCCTGTGACCGTCTACAAATTAATCTATGGAAAAAACACAACTCACCAGAGCTCAGGACTGGTTCTGAGTTCCTGCGTTGTTATGACCAGTGTTGGGTGTAACGCGTTACTAAGTAACGCGTTACTGTAATTAAATTACTTTTCCACTGAAAAAGTAGAG